>JABFEB020000049.1:8461949-8478259 GCA_019775895.2 Stomatorhinus ivindoensis
AGACGGGCAACCAGAAAGGAGGGTATTACAGTCCAGACGGGCAACCAGAAAGGAGGGTATTACAGTCCAGACGGGCAACCAGAAAGAAGGGTATTACAGTCCAGACGGGCAACCAGAAAGGAGGGTATTACAGTCCAGACGGGCAACCAGAAAGGAGGGCATTATAGTCCAGACGGGCAACTAGAAAGGAGGGCATTACAGTCCAGAAGGGGCAACCAGAAAGGAGGGCATTACAGTTCAGATGGGGCAACCAGAAAGGAGGGTATTACAGTCCAGACGGGCAACCAGAAATGAGGGCATTTCAGTCCAGACGGGGCAACCAGAAAGGAGGGCATTACAGTCCAGGCGAGCAACCAGAAAGGAGGACATTACAGTCCAGACGGGGCAACCAGAAAGGAGGACATTACAGTCCAGGCGAGCAACCAGAAAGGAGGACATTACAGTCCAGACGGGGCAACCAGAAAGGAGGGCATTACAGTCCAGACGGGCAACCAGAAAGGAGGGCATTACAGTCCAGACGGGCAACCAGAAAGGAGGACATTACAGTCCAGACGGGGCAACCAGAAAGGAGGGTATTACAGTCCAGACGGGCAACCAGAAAAGAGGACATTACAGTCCAGACGGGCAACCAGAAAGGAGGACATTACAGTCCAGTCTGGAAGTTATAAAGGCATGTATGGCAGGAGAGCATCTTCTGAAGCTTGATTATGTTCTAGTAATACTTCTTATGTAAACATCGAAACATAAATCTGAATCAACCAGGACACTAAGATCTCTGACGACTATGTTAGGCTGAGTAGGGCGACCACCAAGGCTGAGGGTGTCAAACTTTTTTAGAGCAGCCTTAGGACCATCCAGCTGTACTCATACTTTGTGCTTAATTTGAGGACATTTTGATAATATTTTATTAAAGCCCAGTTTTAAAATCACATTTACTCTGCATTACACTCAGAAATTCCAACATCCCAGTTCAAATGGAAAGCAACGTTAAGAACCCAGGACCAATCAGGGTTCCACCAGAAAACCAGTCAACCAATGGCGTGACAATGGTGGGGGTGGGACCTCGGGACAGCTGTTGAAATGAGTGGATCATGCCAACAGGAGAGGAGCTGTATAGGTGACCTGGCAGAGGGCTTCTATTCACAATGTGTTTTGTTGAATTATTCACTGACGCACACGCCCGTCCGACCATGTACTCTATGATCGGTAAGACGCACATAATCTTCTGCCTGTTTGGTGTCCTATCCGCGTGAAAAGCCTCTCTGTAGTATGATTCTGAATTTGCTCAACTTGTGGATTTGAAAATCCCAAACAGAACAGCACGCTCAGCACTGCAGTTAGTTTTAATCTCGCGTTTCAGAGATTCAGTGAGAGGGCTCTGCGTGTGTATGTGTGAAGTAAAGCTTTTTTATTAATTCCAAGAAAGCCCACTGTGGAATTATGAAACCGGTCTCTATTTCTTTCCTCTCTCTCTCCCCCGCCCGCATAATCGACTTTGTCTGCTTTTCAAAACAAGGACATGTGGTAAAATCACTGTTGATCATTTTCCAGGCGGTTGGGGGCAAAAGATGGTGTTAAAAAGAAGTTCCATGTGTCTCTTCGACATGCAGCTTCTTAATGATGTTTAGAAAAATTCTTCTGGCTCTGATGCACCCTTTGCGTAAGGGCAGCGTTCCTATGGTACAAATGTCCCAGGTGTGCAGTAAAGGAGATGCCGTCACCGCCGCTTAGAACGGACGGTTGTTTACTCGCGACTGCTTGTGGCAGGAAGACAAACTGCAGTAACCCTGGGCCGGATCTGCAAACGAGGCATGCATGCAAACACCGGCACCGTGTTGGAAAAATAAATGAGCAAAGCTGAACCCTCTCACCGGGGCCTTAAAGACCCCAGTGGGCCTCACACTTCAGCCTTATTGAGCCAGATCTCTGGGCGGCCCAATTGCATCGCTGTTTATAAACGGGGCTGGTAATTAGAAGGGTCCTCGGAAGTGCGGGACGGAGCGGGGCGCGGATCCGGCAGCAACGTCCGTCTGGCTGGGTTTCTCATGCAAATATGACTACATAATCATACGACACACACTCGCGGGATCCTTTGATCAAAAAAACGGAGGGAGGCTTCTTTCATTTACATGTAAATGGAAGTTATTGGTGAAGAAAATAAACACTTCAAAGTTGTTTTTTTTTAGCTACTGAGGCAACATGACGTGTCTTGTACTTGGGTTACAGGGAGAATAATTAATGTGGGAGGCCAATAAGGCACGCGAGGGAAATGAAAAGGAGTAATATATTTGTATAGGAACAAGAAATGTTAGATCATCTACTGCCCGATTAAAATATTCAAGGAAGGATTGCAAGTTTGTGTGTGTGTTTGTATTAAGCTGTTCCACAGCACACTACATATGCATTTGAATTTATAGTTTTCTCATAGCCCTTAATTTCAGATTGTTGTGGGTAGAAAACCCAGTAACTGCTAATTATTTCAGATGGAAAGAGACTAAACATGAATAGCATTCTTCAGGGAGGCTATATTTACCGATTTTAAAGAATCCATTTTACATGCATAAGTTTAGTGTTGCCTCTGCAAAAACCATTTTACATGCTCACGTGTTGCCTCTGCAAAAACGGTGTCCTTGGCTCACCAGGCAACCTGCTTTCGTGTGCATTCTGTTCCGAGAGCTCCCATAAACACTGGGACCACAGAGCTCCGCTCCTGGAGCCCAGAGCTCGCAGTTATCAGGTATGTAGGGTCTGAGTCAGTATGCATTCATCCAGTCAGGCCGTTCAAATGGGGCAGCCATGCTCGTGGGAGGGAACTGGAGCAGAATGACTGAAGCAGGTTCGGTGATGATAAGCAGTGATGGAGCAAAACTGACAGAGGCATGCAATTTAGAGCACAATGAATGTTTAAAGGTGACCCGGGGTAGGTCCCTGAGGAACAGCTACAAAGAGGCTGAATGAGGACCTGAAGGGAACCCCTCTAGGGCCCGAGTACCCTGTAATGGTTCTGCCATGCCGTTAGCAGCCAAATCGGTAAAGAAATATGGTAAATGCTGAAGTTGGGAGGTATGCCCTGGCGGCGGAGAGAGTATTTTTTGTAGAATGTCCATTACTAAGGTCAGACCAGGTGGAGTCTTGAGAATGATTCAGGGGAATGACGTGAGACAAAGTGTCCGACCAGTGAAAGCGCGGAGGTTTTAGGGAGTGTGTGGTGATCACAGATGGTGAGACGTTGCCAGGTTTTAAGGAATGTGCCAGGAGGGAAGGTTAGACTAGACACTAATTGTACGATGGACAGATCAAAGAAGTAAAGAAGTCAGAGAGAGGTAGAGAGACTCATGGAGAGAGATACGCGGAGAGGAATGCAGGATTATGAACAAGCTGGTTGTTGAACAAGGAGGAGTCGACCATCAATGGATGAGGGGGGGGGGGTGATCCTAGTGGGAGCATACTGGAAAGGGGTTGATTAAGACGAGCCCCCCCAGCCTCCCCAGGGAATGGTGGAATAAAAAACACGCGGCATTATGATCGGAATTCTTGCTTTTCTAAATGAGCATCCGAGCTGCATGTATCAGTTAAATATCTGAATACATGTTTCATAAAGTTTACATCACATTTGTCTATAAATAAATGAGGAAGAAAAACACATTGCAATATACAAAACAAAACCTCAAGGGTGAGAAACCGACGTTCAAGAAAATTGTCTGCAAATCTTGGCTTTCTCAAAATAGCCGTCATTTACCTTGATAACAGCTGCACTAACACAAGGCATTTGGTTAACAAATTTCCATAGATAATGACCCAACAAGCCGACTTCCTTTATTCCATTGCTTCAGCAGCAGTTCCCAGAGATACAGGGGCCTTGTGGGCTGCTTGCCTTAGCACAGGAGTGGCCCGTCTGGACCAGTATTCTGTTGAATGCTTATTTTTGTATCATTATAAAGACAACATGAAATCTTTGCCTGTAAATATGCAGACTTCAGATTTTATACAAGGATAGAAGCTTATTCCTGTTCAGCCTAGGACAACTTAAGTGTTTTTTTTGTGCTGAAAAATTAATGCCAAAAGATAATTTATGTGTTTTAGGAAGGACAATTAAGCATCATAAAAGGTACTGATATGTATTTTTTAGCAGAGCTTGGGGAAAACAGCCAGAAACGGTCGCAGAAAGCACTCCAGTGGCCCAGCGTCAGCGTCTGTCTGGGTCTAAGTCTGGGTTCCTTTGGGAGGAACTGTCCGAGAAGTGCTCTTCTTTCATTTTTTGAAGCCACCTGAATTTAGGCCTAATAAGAAATGCAGTTTATTTTAATCCCAACCCTCCCCGGCGCCATTTTGAACAATGGTTTCTTCCAAACAGATGCTGCTCCAGTTATTGCTGCTCACAGGACGTCCGCTGGTGGGCCACGGTGACGTTGCGTTGCTTAAGGTCAGGTCAGCACTTGCTTCTACCCCCAACCCCCCCCCAGCAAAAGCGGAACATAATTAAATGACCTTTCGGTATCAGGCAGGTAAATAATTGATGACGCCCATTAAGTTTGGCCAACGTAACCTGCGGAGTTAGAATGTGGCCCAAATCGACCATTAGTCCTGAACGTGACGGTAATCGTGGGGTGACGCCTGCGGCCGTCAGATGCGGGCACGTCATGCAGGACTGGGGGAATTACTGCTGCACGTGTGCCTGTGTGTGTGTGCGCGCGTGTGTGTGTGTGTGTATGCGCAGCGTGTCTTTCATTTTCGGGAATCCAGTGGCATTTCTGCACAGTGTATTTTTGCAGAGACGTGGGTTATTGGCAGCATGAAAGCTTCCGTGCTCCCGTCACCAGGCAGCTAGTCTGGCCCTCCATCTGCTGAAGGGCCGTGTGTAATTATAACCAAACAGCTCTGACATTAAGCACCAAAGCGGTGTCTATTCCACGTCACAGAACCCCCTGAGTGGATTTCCCTGATAAAGGTAGCAGGCTTAATTATGGGGGGTGGGGGGGGGGGAAATCACGGAGTACAGGCATATAGCCTCTGGAATAATCTTTGTTTTTAATAAAGGAGTGGAATGTTTTGCACGGAAGGATTATGCTCTCAAATTATTAATATCATTGATGTAATTATGTGAATAATTTACGTTATTCTGATGGTACTAAACGCCTATGTTCTGGAGGAGAAGGGGAGTGCAGCGGTGCCGCGTGTGCGATAAGCGCATGTTAAGTGTGTGCTGTTTGGAAAATGTCATTTTTATATGTGTTTCCAGCCAGCGGTATGAATAAAATATATTGTTTGGGTACCGGTGTTGGGAAGGAGATAGAAAAAGCCCAGTAGGGTTTGGGGAAAAAAAAAATTAAAGATCGAAATGGCTGTTCAGTATCCCGCCGTAGAATGTTTTTTACGTGTACGGTGCCGACTTTTGAGAGCACAAGTTAAGTGTAGTTCTTTGTTGTACTATGGCTGCTCACTCCAGAATTGCGGAGCTGTAAATGCTGGGAATTATGGAAGGTTTTGTTTCGTTTTCATTTATTTATAGGCAAACCTGTACACCTCATTTAATGTAGCCCGAGGCAACCATATGGAAGCACACAGACAAACTCGTGAATGCGCAGGTATGTGTATAACACAAAAAAAACCCTTCGGTGTTGAGCCTTTGGTTCAGCTGGCCTTCTGTGTTCTTTGTTTAGAACATTTGTTACCATGTTCTACAGTGAGAGGTTCTGGAATCAAAGAACCTTCTGTATTCTTAGTTCACGACATATGTTTCAAAGATCTCAAATGAGAGGTTACACGGGTGGATAGACAGGTGTGTCTGAGCTTGGGGAAGAGCGTGTTTTTTCTGCAGAACTACGAAAGGTGTTGCTTCGAGTGATCTTAAAATGATGACAAAAAGTGATAAAGGTAACTTGTTCGTGATGGGGAAAATGCCATACTTTTCCAGTACGCTCTATTGAAGAAGAATTTTGTTTATTAAGGCAAAGGTGTGCTTTTGCAGACTTGTGTGGTAATATATGAGTAAGGTGTGGCGTGGCCCCACATTGAAGACTGAAGATTCAAGAATGTTTAATTGTCACATGCATGTTATGTAGTGAATGTACAGCCCCAGGAAAAAATTGTCACCGCAGCACAATTTTTCGTTTTACTCATTTCTCAACTCATGAGTGTATATCTGTGGATATTAGAAAGCATTAGAAAGTCGCTTCCGCTCTCTACCTGATTTCTGGTTGTCTCTGAGTCTCCTGCTTTGCCTTATTCTTCTGTGCCGCTGTCTAAGAAACTTTGACCCTGGAATCAACCTGCTGCTCAGCGTGACCTTCTGCCAGCAGAACTACAATTTAACCAGGTTTTAAAAATGCAGATTTGTTTAAAAATAAAGAGTGGTCTCTTACCTTTTTTCCGCGGCAGTGTTACATCAGCTGTTCCTAGACTAAGTTGCCTGTCACTTCATCGTTAGAAGGCTCCGTTTCAGTGCTCGATGCTTGTAGCCGGGGGTGGAATTGCCGGGGGTGGGCACTTAGCTCATTCTCCGCAGGGGAGAGAAGTATGGCTCCCCTGTCTTACATGGCTGTGACTGAGGACTGGATCGAATCCTAGTCTCCATACCCATAAGTGGTCTGTGCTAATGCTCTTCGCCTTTGTCGGCAAGACCTGACTTCAACTCCACAGAAGCGGCCGACTGCCGCAGGGGCACTAACGATAATAATGCGGACATTTTCAGGGGCTGGAGGTTACTGCTGTCCCACAATGCACTGGAGGCACTTTTCTGCCAAGCACTTTGTGCTCACCCAGGCAAAGCTTGCAGGGAGAGGGTCTCCAGCCAGCCCGAAGCACGACGAGTAACACAGGCCCGCAAGCGGCCAGCTCCCCCGCTAACAATCCGAGTGGTATTTCCTGGCGACGGCAGCGGCAGAGGGACCGATTTAATCTTTGGCAACAGGCAGCAAGTGATTTGGAAAGGGGCAATGAATCAAGGCGGGGGCATCCAACATCAGTCCTGCCTTCCTGCTTATAATACTTACTGCTGCTATCCTTCGAAGCTCCTCTCCCGCACACAGCAGACCGATTTCTACTGCTGCTAAACAGTTAGAGCTATTTAGGAGGCCCGCTGAACTGTCACATAACGGAGGGGGGGACCAAGTCCTGCCTATTAGAATAAAGTTCATTTACAGGTGAAGTGTAATACCCCCTCCACCCCCAGCAACATCCTTTGCAAGTGGAAGTGTCCATCAAAGCTAGGGGTTTTACCCTCCTGACATCAGCGACCGAGCCACGCCACATTCACAGAATTGCACCTTGTAAGGGCGGACCTGGAATGGACCGATTATTGGATCTGGTTTGTCTGACGTTTGCTTGCCTGTACATTTCAGAATCAGAAGCAGTTTATTCACCAAATTCACATAGTAAACAGGTGGGACAGTGCCGTAGATGTTGGGAATAACAATTAAAGGTTAAAAACAGGTCGTCAAAAGGTAAAAAAAAACATACTACTACTAGCTACTACTGAGGTGAATACTGGTACTATTATTGTGGCACATAATAACGTGCATGCTGGCTGCAGTTTGTGATCTGTTCTTGTAAAAGACATAAAAAATGTCTGACAGAAAGAATGCAACGCTTCTGAAGATCAGAAGCAGCAGCAGTCTGACACCTGCGTGGCGTGTGGAAGTTCTTCAGATGTTCGCATGAGAGATGGGAGGCACACCCCGAAATCACTACAAATCCCGCCCATGCAGATCTGTCCATTAATCAGGGGGGGGTTAAGCGATTCTTTAAGACTACCTGAAATAATGAATGGCCCCCTGGTGTGTGACGGGTTAACTGCAGATGCCATTATTGCTGAAAAGTTATAGTCATCTGGGATTTTATACTGAGGCATAATTATATGATATGAGTAATGCCCCCAGGTACAGGCATTTGCATCTTATTAATCACACATTGTATAATAATGACTATACATACATATATAATTGGTCTTTTTGCATGTCACTTCTTCCCTTAGATTAGATAGATGTTTGCTTTAGATTAGGTCTCGAGTGCAGAGCACATTATGGCATATTAATATGCGCGGGAGACAGACCTGGTGTATAATCTAACCATGTTGTGGCTCGCCCCGGAGATCAGTAAAAACATATGCAGGGGCAGATAACGCTGTTGAAAGCTATCAGCGATGGCAGACATATTTGATGTATATATTTATGTATCGCCCCCACCTGCATGTCATTATAATCTAACGAGCGGAATAAAACCACCACTAGGGGTCACAGTGCAGGGCTGTTGGAGCGGGGGCCCTAGAGTGGCCCCACCGTCCGTAGTCTTCAAAGCTGCTTAATCTGAATTTCAAAGGAACGCTCTGAGCCTGACGGCCGGCCTCTGGTTTGGCTCAGACTTTAGAGGACGTACCTAATGTTTGCAAGCTTGCCAACTCTTACGCATCTAGCATGACACTTGTGCTTTCAGACTGTCGCGCTGACGCAGAAATCTCACGGAAAATCTATATTATTCTATTATAAACATAAAATTAGCTACATGAAAAACATTGGGGTAGTTTGCAAACCCTCCAGACTATATACGTGGTAATAATGCTGTTACATAAGCAAATGCTTGTGTATGCGCGTGTATGCGTGTGTATGCGGGTGCAGACTTGTTTCTGACTGATATTCTCACTCCAGCCAGCAACCCTGCGTTTAACCAATGAAAAAGTGCGTCCGGCTTGAAGATTTCGGGAAAATCGGATACTGGAGGTCGAGCTCTGTCGGGACATCGCCCGTAGTGCCGTTCTCCTTAGAACACCTTGGCTGATGTCCGGTAATGCGTGCGACACAGGAACGTGGCCAAGGACCACCAATCTAACCAGGTGAAGCAGAGCTGGAGAGAGGGCCTTAGACAGGTAATGGAGAGATAGGCACTAAACCCATCAGGCCTCAGCCACAAATTCTGTCCCCAAGACAATAGTGGCCCGGTAATGGTGACAATAAATAACAAGGCTTATTACTTAAAGAAGCGGTTTTCCTTTATGGTGGAGCAAGCTTCTGGAAGGGAGAGTTGCAGCCAGCTAGTAAAACAAACCCAAATAGCCGTGTACATATAAATAAAAAACACCCGATGGTACCAGGGCCTGGAAGCAGAAGATCAATAGCCCTCATGCTGAAGTGGATTCATACGAGAAGGGACCGTCTACAATACGTCACTCAGAGAAACGATTTGACTTCAAATGAACCAAATTGTCTGCTTCTCATGGTTGAAAGAACCCCTTTTAAGTGGGATCGGGTAATCAGTTTTTAATTAGTTAGTTAGCTAATTAGTTCAGGCTGAGAACCGAGTGAGCGACGCGGCTTTGGACGTGTGACCGGGCCTCGCGCCGTGCCGTAATTGGTGGTGGGTGTATTTGGAGACAGGAGGATGGTCCCTAAGGAGAGGATGAGAGCTATATTAGAGACCCTATTAATACAGTCCAAACCGAGGCCAAGAATTCAATTTCATTAAATGGGCTGTTTGCCTGTCAAAATGCCCATAACGATTTAGCAAAACTGATGTTTGGAATTAAAGGGGAGGGAAATAATACTCGTGAAGAATCGAGAAATAGAACAAAAATGAAACAGGCCACGTCACTGTAGAAACTTAAAAAACCGACATGAGAACGTTCCAGCACTGACTGTGATGCGTCACTTGACCCGGTCCGCGCTCCTGCTTCTGTGAGCCTCATCGTCGAGTCGTCAAAAACTGGGAGACATCACTCCCATTTTTTTCATAAATATATATATTTGCACTTTTTCTACAAGCGCCACAGTTTATCTGCACCTGTCTCAAAATGGAGATTGAAAGCTTAGTGCACAAGTGCAGTCATAATCTGTCGTCTGTTCTTAATTAAATTCAATAAAGTTATGTGGCAGTATCTATGTTCTCAGGTAAAGAGAATGTCTATATGAATGGTCATTAGAAACACACAGCATTTCATGCCTACAGATTTGTTCTTAGGGCAGACAACGATGCCAAATGACGTCTTCTGTGGCTGTATGATGGCACACTCTAATCTCATGAAGTTCTTAAGCATTTGTGTCTTTGTTCTAGCTTTGTTCTAGCAATAAATTGTGTTTTGCCAATATTGGGCATATGTGGGAATGCCGTCCCAAACTTTGCGCAAGTCATTTTTGGACATTACAGTCCATTGTGATGAGAATAAGTTAATTTTCCTAAATGATCAAAATTTCTAATGAAGCAAGTGATAATTGATAAACGTTGCAAAAGTGGGGGCTTGTAAGGGCTGACAGGAGCCTTCATCACTCATCGTTTGTTACATATCACAAACACAACCCCTTTGAGCCCAGTGATGCTATTTTGTCATGTGTCGTTTCATTGGTCAGTGACCCACGTGCGTCACATCCCAACAATGACCCACGTGTATCACTTCCCAACAGTGACTCACGTGCATCACATCCCAACAATGACCCATGTGTATCACATCCCAACAGTGACCTGGGGCTTGATGCTCTTCGTTGAGTCTGCACTGTCAGAATGACACATCCTAAGACGCTTCACGCCCCTGTACCTTACAAAGTCCCCCTACAGGTTTCCGGCTGTCATCTCGGCCTTGCAATAGTCACATGGTTATAACCACTGGGGGGAGAGTTAAGCAAAGAAACTCTCTGAATGTGTTACGTTAGTGTGAAATGAAGGATTCTCTAAATTGGCCTTTTCATAACGCCAAGAAGTGTCACTGGGATTGTCTGGATGTACTTTAACTCTACTCCCAGACTGGATTTTCAGCAAACAAGGAAACATTTTAAGTCAAGAAAGGCCTTAACCTTCAGTCCAAAAGTCACATCTACAGCAAGTGTTTGACGTGCTGGTCTGGCTCATATGCCCATTTTACACAAATCCTGTACGAGGCAGGAGCCGGCCTCAAAGATAACACTTCTGATTATGAAATCATTAGGTAGCTTTTCAGAGCCATGCACCAATGTTTCATTGCACCGGGTTTCATTTCCTGAGAGATTAACACTACATTGGAGAGAATTTCCTTTCCTTAACGACTTATTAAACGTACCTTTGACAACAGGTCTGCCTTTTGTAGAGTGCTTGGTCAATTTGACTAGCACAGAGTTCCTGTTTCCTAACCTCCACGTCATCAGGTGCAATGCATTGTGGGTACATCAGGTACGGGTTGTCATTATGAGCCATGTTTTCAGCTTCAGTACTTAGGGTTCTAAAGAAATACATTAAATGAAGGTTCCAGAAGCTTCTGAAAGGCCAAATGTTGTCCTGCACATAACAGTGACTGTTTACTCATCAGTACCCGGGAAAGGGTGCGTGTTGTTCATCCTTCACAATCACTCTCACAGGCGTCATGCTACCTTAAGAACGATGTGTCCGTTGATGATGCGTGTGTGAAAATTCTCCCGTGTGACTGTGCTGGGAGAAGGGGAGGAACAAGTCAGGGAAATAAAAGTACAAATTTTGGTGAAAGTAAACTTGTCACTTTCATTTTAATTGCACAGTTTTGGAAACTCAACTGGTCCATTATATTCTAACACACAGAGTATTTCCCTCTCTATTCGCTAATAATACGCATGGATACCAGACAATACCAGCTGTTTCTCAAAGAGGGCTGTTTCATATGCTAATAGGCCAGTTCTACTTTTAATCATCAAAATACATTAATTCAGCATTTCTCAAAAGTTCGGTAACAGTTCTAGAGCAGGATACTTCCCCTGCAAATAAGACACTATAAAATCATAAATAAAGCTGCCCTTAATGGTCGTGGCACATCCTTCTAATAAAGTGAACTGCATTGTGGGTATTTTTAATGACAGGACACTACACTTTTTTTTGGTTCTAAATTACGTCCAAAGAAGGTAGGTATGGTGGGAAGGGTTGTCTGTTTACTTGTTTGTTTGCTTATTTACAGTATGTAGGGAAAGGTTGTCCAAAAAATCAAATGGACGTATTATTAGAAGATTTCGTAGTCTACGTTTTTTTTTTGCCCAAGCGGTATGCTACTGAAGGAACAGGCCAATGACCATTAGAAAATCATCACCCCCTCCAAGCTTTGTGGAATTGTTGGCTCCTTTGATCACAGCAGTGATTTCTGTTGGGGACACAGAGACATGCTCTAAGGAGCGCTAAACGCAGCCGTGTAATTGGATGGCGGGTGGTGGGAAGTAATTGTGTGCTACGTGCTCGTGGTTTGGACTCAGTGGTCCCAGGAAACAACCCGAGTGGAACAAACGAACCTTCGAAGCCCGTACTGGAAAAAGCGTGGGCGGGAAATTAGTCCTGTGACCCAATTTTCAAGCTACCACGTAGCTAATTAGCATACCATAAAACACTGGCAAGAAGTACAAATCCCAGTCTCTGAAAATAAGTATAAAATGTGTAATTGCTCTATCAGAAGTATTGTTAGACTTTGCAGCTCTTGTTATGCATCACAGTTTTTCTTGTAAGTGCAGTGAAGCATGATAAACCACTGTGAGACCAGCACAGCGTCGCAATAACCACAATGTTTCATTTTGTTAGCTTAGTGCCGACTTTTCGTTCCTTAGCATGACATGCTAACATCTTGCCCCTCTACAAAGACTACAAGCTACTGCAGCACTTGTCAGCCCTGGCAAAAACCAAGGATCAACACATTTATTACCACAAACATTCTGATTCAGTTGCGTCATCAGACTTATCAGATAATCTTTGGTGACATGCAACCGCTATAGATAAATCTCATTTGGACTACCGATGGGCACACTTAGCTATTTTTTAATGATTGGTTGCTATTAACCTTCATATGATCAGGAACTGGAGGTCACGTCTGTGTTTTGAATGAAATCAAACTAAGATCTGGGCTAAAGCCTTTCAGGATGGTCAGGCAAATGCACCGGTGAACATGCAGATGCACTGCAGCTACCCGTAACTCAGATAGCACCATCCTTTCATTGTCGATGGCGGGCCAGACCAGGTGTTCTCGAGATACACACGGCATACAGTTTGTGCGACACATAGATGAAAGCCTTGAGACACCAACGCGACACAAAGTTGAAGTCGTACAAGGTTAACGCTCCGGTCTTCATACATGTCAGCTCCAGTGGAGAGGGAGCGGCCTTATCTCAAGGAAGCAAGTTAAAGGTTGTTGATGTCACATTCGTATCTCCTGTGTGCGTTTATATCTGCTGCCCCTGTTTCCGTTCAAAGCCTTTTTTGTCGCTGGGTTCAGCTTTCGATTATCTCCTCTCAGCTGCTTTCGCTTTGATGCCGGGGCTGCTTGGTAACAGAACAGTCATTGGGCGAACATACTGAAATCCCAGAGAGATGGCAAAGACACAAGGGTGGGAGACGTGCGCAGCCTCGAAACATTAAGTATACTTCATATGTAATGAGGTGTACTGGGAAGTGGGTAATTGTCCAGCGGAGCAAGCTTTCGTACTTTGAGTGGAAGCTTACGATGTGATTACGTTGCCTGTTTCGCTTCGTTACAGTGCGTTAATGCCGTCTCAAAAACAATCGGTCCTTTTCCAATAGCGTGTGCGCTAACAATAATCAACAAAACAGTAGCAGGCCCAACATCCTTTTTATAGTTCAATATAGTCTTATAGTCTTTTGCCCTTTATTAGCTAGAGAGCCACGTAACGACGAAGTCATCCTGGTGGTTTCAGCAGGATGAAGGAGGCTTGCTTGTCGTACTGAAACAGTACGGTAATCCTAGTCGCTGCCAGTGGAAGGTGATGCAGACCACAAGCCCGTCATCGTCTCAGCATCCTTTACGCGATAAACTGATTGCTTGGCTATCTCAGCCGAGGCCGTGGGTTTTAAATCCAGCTGTGCCGAGGTGAAAATGTCAAGCCTTCTATTTGAGCATATATTTTATGCTTTATGCCCTCCACACCCAGTTTTATAGCTGTCTGTATTTCTTTTTAGAGAGAATATTTTGATGTAGCTCTTTAAAGTGTACAGCAGCCCCTATGCGAAGAGGTACCACTGCTCACGTATAAAGGACCAAGCACAAGAAACTCGAGTGCTATATCCTTGATATATTCTGCACTAGCTAAATCCTTCAGTGCATCGCCGCAGCACTGTCAGTGTAGTGAATGCGCTGCCCTTGTTTTTGACAGGCAGACCATGTATGTTACTCCAGACCAGAGCATATGGTAGTTCAGCAAAATGTCAAACGGACAAACACAAGAAAGTTCACTAGATTGCTGCTTTCCGCAGTCTGACGCTCTTCCCCTGCTTCTCGTCAGACCGCTCCGCACTCTGGGCGGCCATTTGTATGGTCCGTCAAGAATTGGCCACCTTCCCCGGCCTTGGTAAGCGAGCTGAATTGCTGCCTGTCCAAACCTGGCATTGTGACTTAGAGGCCTGTTTCGGTCACCGACGACACCGAGCTTCTGAGCATAACGTGGTCCTGAGTAGCCGCGTTCTCGGGGACAGTTACATAAAGCGGCCGTGAGTGTTCTGTCACATCGCTCCAGCCTGGCGTTGCACACATCCCTCTCCTTCTCACTTTATCTAAAACATGATCCACATTATATACACTAAAGACATATACAGGCTGGTTCCTTAACCTGTTGGCTGTCTCACTCGCTCGGTAGTCCAGTCTCAGACGGCAGTCCAGCCGTTATTTCTGGTGCAGAACATCTGTAAAAGTATCACGTCGTTTTGACACGCCTGCCGGGGCCCACAGCGCTATTCTCCGCCAGCTTAGAGGTCCGCTGTTTTTCTGACCTCTCCGGACTCTCTGGGTTCTTCTCCTCCATGCTTAATAAGATCTCTAGTGTTCCTGGGATGCCAGGACAGCTGCAGTGAATGCATGGGAGGCGGGGGTAATTCATCTTTCTCTGCACATACTGTAAGTCTCCTCTCATTGTTTATACCTGAGGAGCTGAATTTTAATAGCACCGGGATTTACTCCCCCGGTCCTGCCTCGTCACAACCATGATGATGTCATTTAATTAAATCTTCATTGCTGTCGTCGTCGCTCACGATTCATTGCGAATCATATAAATCGGGCCGCGACGCGAAGGTCCCGGTTTGCCGTTTCTGGTTGAAATACGGTCTCGCCAGTGACACAGGGCCCTTTCTCTGTCATATGGTTTTCCAAATAAATCATCCCGGGAATTAATTTTGAGGAACACGGCCTGTGGGATTTACGCACTTCCGTTCACCTGTAAATTGAGACTAAATGACTAATTCCAGCCTCAGTTCTCTTGTGAGTCCCGCTTTTCATCATAGGTGTGGTTCCACCCCCTAGTTTACGGAGGACATGGAATACAAATCCCCTGGGTTGTTCTCACAATCAGAACACTGACATTACTTTCGAGTAGGGGGGGCGTTCTTGTACACCCCAGTACCCGATGTCCTTCCTCTCACCAGAGACATGCGGCAATGCAGACATATCTGTGTGTGCATGAATGCGATTTGTAACTTTGTGGAGAGATTTCGTTCAAATTTCGCCATTTAAAAAACTATGAATAAAAAAAAAAAAATCTAAAGAAAAATAAAATCTAAGAATAGCATTTAAAAGGGGTCATTTTACCTCATGGGGACATCATCAGAAGGTCTATATTTCAAAAATGTGCTGGTAAACACACATGCGCACACAAGCATACACCCACACAAACACACACACACAACCACACAGCCTCTCCGTGTTTGTGATGTCATCTTCTCGAGACAGCTAACACCGTACCAGTCTTCTCAGAATGACAGCTCATTCATAAATCTGATTTGCAACTAAAGAACATTTCAGTATCCTTTTCTGGCTCTGTCACAGGCACTGAAGAAAGAAAAGTATCTATATATAACATGTCCTTTCTGGCATTCTACAATTTAATATCCCTACTTCTCGAATCAATAATATGCAAACAGAACACATTTGCACTCTTTCTCCTTAATAAAAATGTTGTCTCCAATCAATAAATTGAATGTAAAACAATAAAAAGTCCCATTTTAATATATGTATGAGATAAAGTTTGGGGTTAATCCAGAATGAAAAGCATTGATTTCCTGGGTCGTTTTCTCCTTTCCAGTTGTATCTCACCAATAAGCTTGGGGATGCCAGAGAAAGGGAAGTTGCTTTAGTAAGGGATGCTGAACAGGAATGAACGTGGTAAATAATTACATACATGATGAAGGGATACACGGATTCATCTGCACGCAATCTTTGCTGGGGATAGAGAATGCAGTGCCGTAAATCAGCCTTGGGTACTTAGACCTTTTCAGAGAAACGTATCTTTGGACCACAGATGGTAATCTGGAACGTTTTCAGAAGCACGGCTTGTCTCTTTTGTCCGTCTGAAGGACTTAGCCACCTTGGAAGGCAGGCAGCCAGTGGGGGGGGGGGGGGGGGGGTG
>JABFEB020000049.1:8503009-8513077 GCA_019775895.2 Stomatorhinus ivindoensis
TTAGCTTTAGCTCTTTGAGTGAGCAACATGTAGCTAGCACACACTCTACAGCTGATCAGCATTTAAATAGCTATTTTTAACATGTTTTACAAAATATTTTTTCCAATAAATACTTCCCATAATATATACTAGCAGGGTGGAACTTTAAGGGTGATTCAAACCAGTGTGTAACATAAAATTAAGAAAAATACAGGAGAGAGTGACAGTTAAAGCTTACCTTAGTCTTCCAGTTGAATTTCCCCCAAAAACAAATGATGTCACTTCCTGGAAATGGCTGTATGGATTTGTAGTCTTTTTAGGGAGCCAAGAAATTAGAGGCTCACAGGGTGGAAAACAAATGCGGAGACATATAATATATTATATGATTAGAGAAAACAAAATAATTTTCACCAGATTTGCTTCTTTCTCTAAAGGTGCTATACCCTAGTCTATCAAAATAATAAAGAATAAGTTTTGTTTTTTAAAAATTTATATTTTATATTTACTGAAGAAGTTGAATACATTGCATTTGGGACATGCTAAAATGAGCGCATATTCCAGAGAAATGGTGCTTTAAAGATATGTAAAAAGATAAAAATAGTAATTTATCTTTGTTAGAGCAATAGAAAACACATAATAAAATAGGTCTGTTATAAAGATTTGTCTAATTTTATAAAAGAATAAGAGCCAGTTAAACACGAGGACATGAATATGTGGCCCAAAACAGTAATGACCCATACAACAATTTCAAACAAATAAAGAACTTTGGCTTGCGCATCATCGATGGGCACTGTGAATATCTGGTGATGCCCTATGGCCTTAACAATGTGCCATTAATCTTCTAGGCTTTCATCAATGAGATTATGCATGACTTTCTAGGGAAGTTTGTCATAAAAAAAATATGGTCTCATTATTCTGTATACTCAACTCTGATATAACAAACAATTAACTACCCGCAATTTTCTATGACCAAATTAATTTTCTCTTGTGATTCAAACAATCTTGGAAAATCCTAATATTATCCTGTCGTTGTCACACATGATACTGTCCTGATATTGTCCTTTTATGACACACACGATAGTTGTTATCCTGATATTGTCCTGTCGTGTCACACATGATAGTTACTGTCCTGATATTGTCCTGTTGTGATATTAGGTGTACTGCTTATTAAGTAATCTCCCCATACATCCGTTTTCAATAACTGCTTACCTAAGCAGGGTCACAGTGATTGATTAGTAATTTAATTAATCATCGGTAATGCGCCATTGTCTAGTGAAGTACTGCCTAAAATTTGAAGTTGGCAAAGCAGTTATTATGATTCTAAATAGGTATTGTGGAAATGCATCTTTTAGTTGCCCCTGTGTGTGCACGCTGCGATGGACGGACACCCGGACCAGGCTGACCCTTGTCTTGTGCCCTGTGATTCCTGGATAAACTTCACACTCACTGCAACCACAGAGTTGGCAGGCAGCTCTGAGAAATTAGATGGAAAGTTTAGTCAGTAGGTGTGGGCGACAACAAATTTTCATAGCCCATTAACCTGTTTAATTGACGCATGTTGATGTTTTTATTTTGCCCACATCATTGTAGAAATGTAATTTGTAACATTTATAAGTGAATTAGCTTATTTATTAAAGTGATGATGTTACGTATTATAAAGTGATAATATTAACATGGCAGTATATTGTGATGCCCGTTTTTTTTTTTGTTGAGCCTGACCCAGTCGTGGGTGTTTTTCTCGGAAAATCAGCCCGACCTGTCATCCTAATTGGCCTTATCGTGTCATCGTCATGGTTACAGGAAGCAGTGGGAGTGGCAGCGCTAGCTGCTAACCAGCCAGGCCGGAGACTAATCGGGTAATAGCTAGGCAATAGATGATGAGCGCCATTCTTCCCTGCTCTTCATTAACTTTCGAGGACCTTGTGTTAATGGGTAACAATGAAAAAAAAAATCGTGTTAAGCGGAATGGAAGCCCTGCGTGCACGTCTGGGTGTGTCAGTGTGTGTGCGCTCCATTCCTGCAAGGAATAGCATGGCTATTACTTGCTGGTATGAATGTCACCCCTTTTAAAATGACAGGATGAGTGGTGATCCCTTATTCTAAGATTCAGCCCTTTTTGTTGCGGTTTTGTCATGTATACCATGCGGAAGACTCACAGGTCAAAAATGGAATGCGGAGCCCAGCGATTCAGAGCCATGGGGTCCTCAGTAATGCTCGTTAGTGTAAGATTATGCTGTGGTCCTGGGAACGGTGCTGGCTGTTTTATGAGGTGACCGGGGCTAAAGGTTTAATAAACAAGTTATTTCAAGTCATTGTAATTGACCTGGGGGTTCTGGGAGTCATTATTATCCCACATTAAGTCCCTGCTTGTAGGTGATTCCATCAATCGTGATGAAGCGACTCAGATGCCCCGGCGAAGTCTAACGATATCATGACTAGTTGTGCTCCAGCCTTGCCGGCTCTGGGCCTAAATGGAAACCATACTCCTGTCAGGCTTTAAGTCCCCGTTGGCTCACAGATGTCTCAGAGACAAAGAATAAGACAAATTAATCACCCTGGTGTGACAATAGGCTGAACGTGGACTTCCCACAGAGAGCTGTTAGGGCCAGATTGTTCTGTAACTGTACACACACACACAAAACACCTTAATCATAAGTAACTAAACGAAATACACATATTTTTCTAAAATTGAGGTTATCCAAAAGATGTCTCAAAAAGTAAGGCAGTTTCAGGCCTTACTACACATTGGGGATGTTTTGGTCACTAAATGTAATATATGCATCCGCTACGTGCTGCCCCTCCCCTAACCCCACCCGACACAAAAGTGCGTGCACCTGTAACGTGCCTGCCACAATTAACGAGAAAGCTAACTACACAGACCATCTCAGATGTAAATAGAAACATTGTTTGAGAAGCAAGACTGTGGCATCGTGCCCCCCCCAAAAGCAATTCAGCGGGGGCTGCCTGTGAACATTAATGGGGTGCCCTCACATTGACTCCAAAATGGCGCGGAACCCGCCGAGATGGGGGCCACGCACTGACCCATCTGCAAAGAAAAACACGTCATTGGGTCACGATAAGTGGGAAAGACGCAGCTCCTCAGGGATCCATTTGGAACGTTCCACTCTTTGTCCAGTGAGGTGGGCATTTTTATTAATCGACACAATAAAGTGTACTGTTTTTTTTTATTTTAGCTACTTTAATTCCCAGCTTGGTTCACGTGCCAGGGAAGGGATTTGTGGGTTCACCTTCAAATCATTTCAGTCATGATGTTCCTTTATATATATATATATATTTTTTTTTATGTGACTTCATTTCAGTTAGAGCTGAATGGATCAGGAGACCATTGTATATTTCTAAGCTAAATGTCAAGCAGACATTCAGCAGTGAAATGTCAGGCCAATTCGCAATAAGGCCAGAGACGCATTATTACCGGAATGCTGTATTTCGGCATGCAGCTCTTTATGTGCGTAATTCCGCACATGTAGCACGAGTACAAATACACCAATATTAGCGCTGTGATTTTTTTCCATCCCGTTTGCCTGATGGAGACCGTACTTAAAATCTTTTGGGATTTCTTTAAATAACGCGAAGGTGCTCAGGAAAGGACGTAATTCTTGGATCGCAGGCAAAGTTGGGTAAATCGGGTCCAAAGAGTAGAAGTCTAGGCCGGGATTTTGTTTTAACCAACCAGTTGAGTATCTGTGACTGTGAGTTCTTATGCTCAACGGGCTGGTTGAATCAGGATCCCGATCTGGTCTTTTACCCTCTGGACCCGAATTACCCAACTCTGATCGCAGGTAGGAAATGCAAGGCTACTGTACCACATCTTGGCAGCTCTGGGCAGGTTCCTCTACTGAAATCGTTATTTCTATCCTGACTTTACACACTTCGGCATGCAACCCAATAGTTGTCCAGCTTTTCTAACAGTTTACAATGCTTTAGCTTACTGTCTGGGCAGACAGTTGTGCCTCATTTTTGCAATTCTGACCCAATTTAAATGTCTGGCATCTATCAGACGCTCAATTTGATAAACTTCTGAGACCACAGATAAGTCTGGCAATGACCTCTTTGTATTTACCAAGATTTTACATCAATCATTAATCAGTTTAAAAATCTATAAAGAAGTTAGTCTGCATACATATATGTAATATATATTAATGAATCTGTATAATATCAGTATAGATAAAAATACATTATATAACCAGTAATACTGAAGAAGTTAAAACGTAACCCTTCTCAGTCAGTAATCGCTGCAATCTGAATACAGTGAGAGTTATTGCAATTATTACTCTTAGAACAGGATAATCAGGATAAATGTTATCCAGACTGAATTGCAAGGTGGGCCAATTTTCTTTAAGCTGAATAATGCCCCTTTCGTTGACAATTAATTTATTAGCCTGAGCCGACGAGTCGGGGCTTCTTCAGGAGGTACAGAACACTGGCCGGAATAATGATTCAAAAGTAATTGCCCACAATTAATCTGGAACCAATGAACAAGGCCAGTGTTGCTTGGCAACTGCCGCTTTCTGCTATTGTTGATAACTGTACTAAATGACTCGACTCCACCATAATGTAAGGTTTTGCGCAAATGGGTTTCAGATTCTGGTGGGTTTCACGAAAGACAGTTTTCTGCGGTCTGAATTTTTATTTTATTTTTATTATGCCACGTAAATGTGACAGTTTTTAAAAAATATATTATTTTTAAGCAACTCTTTTGTTACTCTGTGGCTTCCACAATACAACCTCTCATCTGCGACATCGTTCAAAGGCAGCTGAAGAAACCCCAGATTCTAGCTCTGAATCAAGATCCCGAGGAGAGCCCAAGACGGAGTGTGATCCCGTTTCCATGGCAACAGTCACGCAGCCAAAAACCGGGACACTGCTGAGTCCTTGGACATGAAGGAGTATTAGCATGTACTGGGACCAGATGAGGGAGTCTATGGTGGGCACCCTGCTGGGCGTGTGCATGTGGGTAGGGAGAAAGGAATAAAGGGAGATCCTGACATTCACTCACCACCGCGGCAAGCAATCGGTAGCGATGGAAATACAGAGTCAATTGTAACAGCGTCCCACTTAACTCCACCTGCTTAACGGAAAGCAATACATGACTGTCATGTGTCAACAGCAGTCTCTTTTTTTCAGACTTTAGATCGAAAATGATGGGATGAAGGGCCTGATACAATAAGGCGTGGAGGACATCGAACCAGGAGCCAGAGTAGGAATAGGCCGCGTCAAGAACACCAACCACGGTTACCTTACAGCGGCCTCAAAGGGCATCGATGTTGGCCTGCACCCTGCATGCTCTTTACTCCTAGGGTCGTGCTGACGTCATCCTTAGCTTCAGAGATGTTGGGTTCTGTCCCTCATGTCCGTAGAGGTTTCAGCGCGGACTCACACCCGCCTCCATTTACGTCGCGCTTTTAAATGCCAGACACGTGGTGGCCACTTTCACAGGCTCTTGTTGCTCCGTTGTCACAGGAAAGACACACATTTTGTGGGGGAGGTAAAGCTGTTTCTCGAGAAGAGATGATTACTGAAAACTTGCCAGGCTTGTTAGTAAAGCAGTACAGAAACGTGGCTCCGTGGGCAGCCCTGCTCTACTTTCAGGTTTGGAGCTCAAAGCCCGCTGAAGCTTTGTGTGTTTGAAGTTAGTTGACGCAGTCATAAGAAAGGAAGGTAAAATCTTTACAGTGTTGGAGAAATAGGCATCAATACAATACTTCTCCATGGGATAAGGGTCTAAGTGTTTGTAAAAGACCTGGACTGAAGGACGTAGCCTTGTGGAATTCCACAAGGAGAGGAAAGATTTGGTGTTCTAAGCCATGTGGCGATGTCACGGAACCCACCGGAAGTTGAGCTATCTGAGCTATGTGAGTGCATTCACCCCCCCGGCCCCAAATTGTGAGCGACGCAGCACATCTGCAGTGGGAAGGGGGAACGTCTAGGATGTCGAAAGTAGTTTGCAGAGTGGGGGAGTCAGGAAAGGAGGTGATGGAGTGGTGATTAAACCAGGGGAGAACCCAAAGGTAAGACCTTTTATTCGATAAGACGACTCGCGGATTAGGAAGATCGAGTAAACAGTCGGTGAGTGCTTTGACATTTATAGGAGCTGACAGGTCCTGAAATAGTGATGCGGGGCAGCGGTGGGTGCCTTAATGACAGGGCAAGCAGGTCCTGCATGAGCGCCAGAGGAGAAGCTGCCCGACGTGAAGGAAATGGCAAGATGAAAGGTGAGAACTTGGATCACGAACAATGCAAGCACAGGTCGGTTCCCCTCTGGTGAACAGAATCAGCTAAGTATGCTGGTCATCGGCAAATGCATTATCTTTCGGAGGCAATGTCTGGGGAAGTGAGTAAGAGAAGAGTAACTGGCTGATTTTACTTTTAAAACTGATGATTGAGCAGAAGCATGATTGAGGAAGTAGTAAACCGAACAAGAGACCACTTTAGTTCTCTGAATGGCTTATTATACCAATAAAAATGTTATATTCTGCAACAAGAATGGTAGTTCCACTAGCCTTGATTTTGCTGGTGAAGGTTTATGAAGTATGTAAATCGAGATCCCCCAAAGCAAAAGTCATTTAAAATAGCCAGAGTGTTAAGTTCTCCAATTTCCAATGTGTACAAAAGGCTTTAATGATTTGTATCAACACAGATTTTATTTTATCACCAAACCTAACATGAATACCCCCGTCCTTACAGAATGATTTGATGAAAAATTGCATCTCCTTTGACATGTCTGCAACAATTTGTCCTCCACAGCCACTAGAGAGACCTTCGAAAGTTTTGAGGACGACGGTCATTGAGGCAGGTCGTCGACTCAACAAGAAACGTAATGCCGCAGTTCTCCACATCGAAAGTTGGGGTTAAACTCAAAAATTGGGCCCGTAGGTTGATATACGCTGCCACAGGTGTTGTTTTTTCTGCCCAGTGGAGTGATAGTGTAAAGTAACAAAAACTATTAGTCATTTACCAGAAAACCTTATTCCTGAACTTCCTGTCTACCGCACACATTCATCCTGTCTTTGAAGCAGATAGACCCCCCCTGGAATGCAGGAGCTTTTCAATTCATGTGTTTACAGTTCAGCCTGAAATGGAGCCAGAGAAATGTAAAGGGGGGAGTCGCAGCTGAGCTTTCTGTTATGAAGATGTATGGAAGCCCGGAGCTGAATGCGGGGATTTCTTTGCTTCCGGGCTTGCACAAGGCACTCTAAAGTTCACACAGTGCATACAATTAAAGTTTCCATTCCATTAACCTTCTTTCAGACCCCCATAGATGTTAGAGAAGAGGGAGGCTGGAGGAGAGAGGCATTCTAAATAACCACAATCATCATGTTTTACATTATATATAGGTTCTTGCAAGACGTTTCTTGTTCAGAGTTCAGTGCTGTGGTGTAATATGTCAAGGTATGAGTTTTTCTTTTTAATGGGGTTTAAAAAAGGCTAAACAAGGAAGAAAAGAAAATTATAATCTCATACTTTGATGCTTGATGACCGTTTGAGTGAAATATGACCAAAGTGTCCGGCCTGTTGTCTGACAGTCCCTCACACTGACACCTGAACTCACTGCTCGTTCCTCAGTAATAATCATGCTGACAACTCTGTTGTCTTGAGGAGGGAAAAAAATATGCGATCCAAGTCAATTTGGAAATGTAATGATGTTTCCACAAGCAGCTAATAGACAGATATTTAGTGACAGGAAAAAAAAATGAAAATGTATCTGCCACCTGTTCGACCACTTTGCTGATCTTCCAGCTAGGTGTTGTTGATGCATAGTGTTAGCAACATTAGCTGCCCTGCTAACGTGTTTATTTTGCCTTGGATGCAGCATGCATATTGCGCCGTGATTCACTGTGCGGTGGGAAATAAGCTGCTGATCTCTGCTATCTCAGGTAAATATTTTTATTGTTTGCTAAAAGGACCTTGTGCTTTTCTCTGAGCTGCATCCTGAATTTTCCATTCTAAGTATGTCCAGTAGCCTTTCGAATGAAACCTGTGAGTTTGTACCACCATAAAGCTCATGTTTACGTCTTCCCAAATATGCATTTCCAAAGTCAGCGTTGATGAGCCGAATGCTCTGGCTCTGATTGGGCCACAAAGTAAACTTAATGAGAATGATCTCCTTCTTGGGCCTCTCAAAATGGAACAGGACCAGTGGGTTTTCCTGCTTGGTAACTTGATCGCCTCGTCTCATGTATATAATTATCATTTAATGCAGAATTACATTCAGATGAAGAGTTGTTCTGATCAGCGGCAAGGAATTATTAAAACGTGCATAAAGAATTTTAATTTTGAAATATCCATCTTGTCCATTTTTATTTCTTAAGAGTGTAAAAATGACTCCTACTTCAAAATGTCAGCTTGTGTTTTGAAAAATGGACTGTTTCTGAACATGTAAGAGCATTTCTTTTATTGAATTGTGATTGTCTTCCTTTTATGATTCCATTTATCCATGAAACAAAGAGAGCAGGAAATGAGCCTCACCCGTAATGCATGGGCCACTTCTTACAACTTCAACATTTGAGGTCTTATTTTTCTTACCTTTTTGCTTTTTAATTTGCCTGGAGGCAGATGAAACAGCGTTTATCCGGGGGAAATACAGGTGTCTGTTTGTGCAAAAAGGTATTCACGCGGTGAGAGAGGACTGCAGTTTCCTCCACAGGGGGGTGAAACCACCTTTGAATTCCTTGTTTTGGTCCACATTTAAGACCATAGACAGAGCTTTAGAACCAGAGAACAAGAAAGAAAACTGCTTTTTCAGCAGTGACGTACTTTTCAAGAAAATAAAGTCAAAATGGTTAATGGTTTAGAAATTGAGGTGGAAAGCTCCTGAAATAGGCTCCACTAACAAGGCAATAAGGCCCAGGGCAAGTGTTCACCATTGAAGGGATTTTAAAACAGGCATGCGGCAGGCCACCCCAGTTTGGGCAGAAAGGGCAGAGCTGTTGAGAGGGAGAGCAGCGACACTGATTGATCTCGTCAGCCCACGATCCCGTGGTTCATGTAGCCGTCAGTAGTTTCAAACAAACTCCGCGCTGTCTAGGCAGATAGCAACAAATACTTTATTGAATGGGGAATATTAAAGCATTAAACCACCTGTCTGCATTTTAAAGCTGCCTTTACATGTACTGAATATGATTTGATTTGTGGAGTGACGACTTAATCAGTTTTTTTGGAGGGAAAGAGGTCTTTCACTTTAGGATACACGGTTGGTGTATCTTGAGTCTGGAGTAATCAGATCTGATTCTTTTAGTGTAGTCCTTCACTTTCCTGAGAATTTCTAATATTAAATTTTGTGTATGTGGGACTTTTAGGATACACTTTTACATAACTGGGGGTATTTATGTGTGTGTGTGTGTGTTTCAGGTCAAGCCACAAATGGCAACTGTTTAACTGAATACATCTTCCCCGAACACTAAGCACAGTTTCTAAATGGAGTTTAGCTTTTTAAATCTCAAACACCAGCCCTCTGGTAAGCGCATAGTTCCTATTTTCACATACACCACGCTAACACTTAATTATTCATCTTTTAAGGAGAAATATTGTTAGAAATATTAACATTACACAAATGTTTAACAATTTTCAACCATTTTCTGATCAAAATAATGTAACTATTGAAGAATGTTTCATTAAGGCTGCCAGGCAAAATATTCTTTCCTGTTTATCTACTTGTATAGAAAGCAACCACCTATCAAAGGTGTCCAGTGATCAAAATCCATTATCATTCTTTATCTACAATACAAGGAGAATTGGGCAAACATTGTATATTCTACCTCTATGTAATGAACCCATTCACACCTCGCACTTTAGAGTGGGACTGGGTGGTAATTAGGGTAAGAAATATAGGTCAATATGGGCAAACAGATGTTTATAATTGACTTAATTGATATTCTATGTGATTGCGTGAAAGAAAGCACTTTTTGTTTGATCGCTGTTTACAAATGCAGAACTGAAAAAGTGAACATAAAAGTACACTGTACCGCAACCTGGTATTTTTATGGCAAATAAATTTTTTTAGCCATTTTGCCATAAAGTTGGTGGTATTGATAACGGACCATTTGCCTTGGGAAAAGTTGGTATATTTCA
>JABFEB020000049.1:8513508-8531038 GCA_019775895.2 Stomatorhinus ivindoensis
TTTACAAATGCAGAACTGAAAAAGTGAACATAAAAGTACACTGTACCGCAACCTGGTATTTTTATGGCAAATAAATTACCACGAAATTTTTTTTAGCCATTTTGCCATAAAGTTGGTGGTATTGATAACGGACCATTTGCCTTGGGAAAAGTTGGTATATTTCAATAAGGTGTATATTAGCCTGGTAGCAGTGCGGCTAACTGTAATCATGAAGTCATAGTTAACCAAATCAGCTTAAAATGTATTTACTATAATACTATAGTGGATAATATCACAGGTACTTACTACAGTAATGACAGATATTGCAGTAAATTTTTAATTTTTTTTAAACTGTTATTTTATCAACATACCGCGTAAAGCGCTTCGTAAACAATGGAAATGAACATGATTCTGTGCCCTGAATGTCAATGTTTGTAACTGTTCATCGTCCCCATGACCCGGAAGTTTGCTGGTAATTCCTCTGTCATTTATTTCCAATTTCTTTTGGTAGCAGAAATACCAAAGTTGATCTTATTGCCTAGCAACCACACGGGTTGTTGGTCTGCCGCGCGCAACTACGTCCAGTTAAAAAAGTTGGTTAAAAAATGATGAGGGAAACGCAGATGAGGAGAACAGCAAAATGTAACAAGAGACCAACGTCAAAGAAAAACGACTCACAGCATACAAGTCACGCTCGGCGAAAATGGAAAACTTTCCTGAGGTAGGTTAGGCGTGCCCAGTGCGGCTCGTTCTCCACCACGTGTGTTGGTCTCCAGCCAGAATTTCAGTTAAATGTGAAGGAATTACAGCACTGCAAAATGATGCAAAAAGAAAGAAGCACCACAGTTTTACATTAAGCAGACGCCAAAATCTACCCATTGCAGCTTTTGGTGAAAGCAGAACTTCAAATTAGAGTAAACTTTATTATGTTATGCTTGGAGTTTAGAACGTTCACTGAGGGAGAGCATTGATGTTTACAGGCATCGGAGAGTAATGAGAGACGTACGCACGGAAATAGAGGTGAGAAATGACAGATTAGAAATGTCAGTGTTAAGATGCCCAAATTCATTAAGTTAACAAGCTGTTTATAATGTATTATAATACATCTAATAGGCCTACTGTTTTCATAACCAAAGGAAGTACTGTGGTACCTCGAAACTCGAACTTAATCCCTTCAGAACTCCAGATCGAATCCTAAAAAGTTCGAGTTCTAATCGAATTTTCCCCATAAGAAATAATGAAAAACCAATTAATTTGGTTCCCAACCCCAAAAAATGACATCTAAATATGTTTACTGTCTAGATATATGTATTCAGCTAGTGTAAACATGCACGATGCCATCACAGCGAATGTGAGGCTGAGACTGAAGCGTTACCCCTTGCTGAGAGATATGCCGCGTGACTCATTTCCCTGCGTGTACAAGTTATTTTAGGTCGGCGTTCACAGTTTGACTTCTGAGATTCAGATCGATTTCTAGGTATTTTTTTTTTCAATCTGGTTGGTTCGACTTTTAAGAAATTTGAGTTCTAATGAGTTCAACAACTGAGGTACCACTGTATTAAGATTAGGTTTTTATAACAGATTATATTTGGACAGTAAATGTTTACTCGTTAAAGCGAAATATCTGTATTTAACATAGAAATTGTGAGTCAGGACAAATATAGGTAGGAGGGGCAAAGTGAGTCCTACCACAATTAATATAGTAAATTAATATTTGTAAATATGGTTTAATCCCAGTCTCCCTGTAAATCCAGCAGTCTGACAGTATTATTGTCAAAGTTCTTAAAAGAATCCATGCGAATGAAGGGTCCCTTCCATCTCTTTTTGGATGTCTGTACAGCTGTCCCCTATACTACAGTCCTAGTCGAAGCTGACCAGAGCGCCCAGTTTGACTGGGACCAGGAATGTTTCGAAAGATTTTTGGCCCCATGAAAGCCCCCCAGTCCAGACCAATCCAATTATTTTCCAAAATTTTTAAGGGCCCTGTTACTCTGGGTACCTTGGAATCATTCTCACTTTCCTCTCCCCCTTACAGCACCCCTGACTGGGGCAGTCCTGCTTTCAGGCACCATATCCCAAGAAATAACAAATATGTCGTCATGTCCCGCTTTTAAAAACTGCACATCTGAAGTTTTCATACAGTATGCGGTAAATACACCCACTGCAGAGGAGCCCCATTTTGGGACTTGGAAAACCTGGTCACAAAAAGTAAAAAAAGAAACTGTTCAAATTTTATTATAGATCTCTGTAGTTACATTGTAGAGATCTGAAATTCACATTTTGGATATGTGAAATTTCAGATCTCTACAATGTAACTGTAGAGACCTGTAACAAACTATTACAGATATCTACAACAGGAGTTCTTACTAGTAAGAACTGAATTATAGAGCTCTGCAATATATAACTTTTAACAAGTAAAAATTGAATTCGGTATATGTCAGGCCAAAATACAATGGAAGTCAATGGGAATATATGACTAGTAAAAATCAAATTATAGAGCTCTACAATACAAATTATTACTAGTAAAAATAAAATTATTACTAGTAAAAATTGCGTTATAGATATCTTGAATTCATATTCTTTCTAGTAAAAATGCAATTTTACTAGTGTGAATGTAATTTTTGGTAGTAAGAATTAAGTTTTGTCGAGTGAGCCTTATTCTAATAAAAGATCACCTGGCTTGTCGTAGTGACGCTGTCCTCAGTTCTCTCTCAGCCACATATATGTGGGTTCTGACAGCGCTTTTCTCAGGCTTGGGGCGTCTTCTCTATTGCTGGGAAATGAGCGCATTTGTAGCGGTTAATAAGAGGACGGCTCCGTAAATCATCGCTTGCGTTAAAAGACACTTATTGTTTGCTCGCTAATCTCCCCTCTCATGTTTTTGGAAAACGGAAATGCGATGCAAATTAGTAGGGGAGAAATTACATTTCTATTTCACGCATGCAGAGTTTGCCTCTCACAATAAAATAACCGGTTTGTTTGTTTAATAAACCTTTTCGCTAATTTGGTCCCCAGGTTACGCTAATAGTCTCTCAATATCAATTAATCAGTAAACATTTTATTTGGCGACTCACCCGGGCCCAGTGTGTCATGATATTCCTCAGGATCATGTGAAAAGTGTTAAGACTCAGATGTCCTTTGGTTTATTGGTGCATAAATTTTTACGAGTTTTATTATTATTTTTTTATTTCTCTCCTAAGAGAGGTCAGGTGTCTGCCATTTCCAGCTGTACTGTAAAGGTAGATCTGCCCTTATCTTATGATAAAGAGAAAATTCCCTCATCATATGGATGTAAGGGCTCCCGCCATCACAGCACAGATGGGATTTGTCAACTTCTGAGCTGTAGATCAGGCCTGAATACAACTTGCGTAACATACATGCAGCCTGTAGGATAATACCGGTTGAAAAGTTTGATGATGTTAATGTGCAGATTTGGAAGGAAGGCAGTGGAATTCACTGACACAAAGGCTGTTTCTGCAGGGATCAACAAGGGACAGGCCGTTTAGAGGTCTTTTGCGACGTCAGTGCTGACCCGCTGTTCCCTTAGCCGACATTTCCCATTCTCATGATTGTCATATTGTAGAAATGTTTGCTGCAAACTGCCAGTAAAATGTCACGGTTAAGATCCCTGCGATATATTTGTCCTGAAAACACAAACAGTCTTCGGCAGTTGTTCACTTGTCTGGATACGTGGTGGGGCTTGTGTTTTGCAGTGTGTTTGCTGTTAATTGATAGCTGTTGATTGAGGACCGCTAAGTGATGTCGTTTTGTCTCGCACTAAATTTTGCACACTTGTGGTGTTTCGGCGGCCGGTTGGGTGATGGCGTTAGCAGTTGTGGGCCAGGCTGGGTTCATATCCCGCCGTAGCACGCTGCACTTTAAGAGGCAGGGATGTCTTCATCCGCGAGGCCTGTCTCTGAAACATCAAGTGAGTCTGCACAAGCTGGTGACAATGTGGAACGCTTTTAGACCGGGTATTTCGCAAAAAACAAGAAAAACTAAAAAGGGAGACGGAAAAGCTCTTCTCACAAAGCGAGTAGGAACAGGAATAAGACAAATGCAGCGGCCTCTAAGGAAGAGCGGCCATATTCGCAGAGAGGTTGATTGATCGAATTTCACAGATTCGAAGCAAATATGGTAAATGCATGAAGATGCAGATTCAGTCCAAGGATCTCTAGGTTGTGCTTGCTGTGAGGTGAGCTAAATGTATATAAATCGAAGGCTTCAGTTCTAGGCATCGTTTATGGTGTAATCAGTTTATGCCCTTTTTTGATGCACATCAAAGATGGCGTTCTGCACTTCTGTGTCAGTGTGGCAGGGATGACTACGCGGTGTGTTGAATACAGAAACGTAGGTTCGAGGTGAAGCCGGGGCAACCATTCCTCAGCCTGGCATTATCGGCGGTACGCAGGGTAGCGTCTGCAGCAGGACATAGAGAAGTGGCACGTCATGTGTGTGCTAGCTTTAATCCAGAAGAGGGCAGGGTTCGGCCAATAAGCTTACATGACCAATCATATGATCAAATGTACATGTCAGTGTAAAAGGGAGAGAAAACAACCCCCCTCCCCCCGCCCCATTATTTTAGTCAGCAGCACACGCCGTGTGAAGCCTCCTGATTATATGTTTGCGCTGAAGCGCTTTGTCTGGAGCTATAGTGTGTTAATTGTTTTCAATGACCTAAAAAGTCTCTTTGGAGAGTCAGGCTGATTCACTAGTTTCTGGAATGATGTGAGTGAATTGTAAATTAGAGGACACCAGTATGCACTGTCATGAGAGTCAAAGGGGGGGGGGGCATGGGGGGGTTCGTGTTGCATAGCCTCTGAGGGCGCTTTTCCACCAGACCAAATGCAGTACTTTTGCTATGGTGCTTTCAATATTTTCCCTTTTCTATTGACTTCCCGTGGAGTACCAGCACCAGAAGTTCCAGTACCAGAAGTACCAGTATCAGAAGTACCAGTACCCAAAGTGCCAAACCAGCTGGGGTACTTCTTTGGAACCTTGGTACTTTGGAGTGGGACTTCAAACGCTCTCTTTGTGGATTGGTTATACATATAGCCCGCCTTTAAAACAACACAAACGCCGCCGTGGAAACAGTTGCGAAATCAGAAAAAAATGATGAATTAAAAAAAAAAAACGATTTGGTCAAAGATCCAGATGGCATGAAAAAAAATGAAAAAGGATTTTGCTGAATATATTAATACATCATGCATATAGCGTGCCACCCTAACAATGCAATTTTGTTATAAATATAGCAGTGTTATTTGGTTTTAGATATAGCAATGTGACTTTGTTGTAATAAATATTGGGGTATTTATAAAACAAAAAAGGAATTCATAATTTTCTCACAAAGTGATTCAAAGAGCAAGGATGAAAATGATTACGTTTGTCTCGGAGAATGTCTGCAGTGCTCATGCAAATGCAGCGGAGGTAAACTTTAAACTGATTTTGATATGCAGTCGGTTGCACACTTCTGCTGCAAAAGATGAACGATGTTTGCTGGCCCTACGCTCTGCCTTTCAGGGGGAGGGAAAGATGAGTCCTCCCCTGCCTCTGCGGCACCTTGACTCCATCATCACGCCTAATAGAGAAGTTCTATCTAATGACAGTGACGGTAGGAACTGTTCTTGTCTCTCAGTAAAGTGGCACACGGGTGCATCTGTTTCCACACCTGTCTTCTTTGGGAGGTAATTAAAATCCACGAGTGTGAGGCGGTTCTGGCTCCGCTCCATACGAGCCTTTTAAGGGAACGCCGCGAGACGGGACGAGTATCTCGTTTTCGCTCTCCCGTGTCTGCGCTAGTCTCGCGTGTAGGTGGAAGTAATGAGCTCCGATTCTTAGTGATGCGACATCGCTCTCGCTCTGGTCGTGTTCCAGGAACCGTTCCTCACTGCGCTTGCGGCATCTTGGAGCAGTGGAATTAAAAAGCACATTAATCTGAATTCTTTTTTTTTTATTATTCCTGTAGTCCTAAATAATACCAGCCTAGCTATCCAAAACAGTCCCAGAAAGAGCATTGTAATGAGTCACACAACAGTCAAACTCAAACCAAAGTAATTACAATATACCACCTTGCAAAACTGCAGAAAGATTGCATGTTTGGTACACCAATTTATTATAAATCTATTATGATTTTTGTATATTATATTGTGATTTTTGTGTTTCTTTTTGCTGTGCTATATTTCAAAAATCTTTCAATTATAAAGATTTTTGAGTTTTCTGTAGGGTAATAGTCAAATTGAAGTATAGCTGTGTGCTGGTGTTCTTGTTTAATTAACAAGAAATGTATACAATAATTACATCCTCAGATGATCATCACAGACCACAGCTCTGATTTTATAAATATTCTGTGTTGAAATAAATGTGATTCTGAGACAAGGGTGTAAATTTGGTTTTGGCATTGGTAGGGGTCAAATCGGCCCTGAATCCCCTGCCCCCTTAAACACACATCTTACTTCTACGATATCGATAGGGACGTGTCCCTACTATCTATACCGAAAACGTCCTTGTTCTGAGACGGCATCTTGTGTGGTAATATGCTGAATTATTTTTAATGACTGACCATATGAAAGACTAAACAAAGTGTAGCTTGTAAGTCACACTGCTGTAGGGGAGCCATCGTTTAATGAGCCCACCATCTGTCTTCGTCCTCCATCTTTTAAAGAGGTTTCATCTGTTTTTTTTCCCCCTCTGATCATTCAACTCCAATAAGTAGCGGTGTGACTTTCCTTGAAAGTCACAGTTTATGTTTTCCATCCATCCATCTCCTGGCCACTAATCCTGCTCAGGGTCACGGGAGTTTAGCTCCGTATGATTGATAATTTGTTGGCTAGACTGTGCCCCTGATTGAAGAGGGCCTTTTCTAGGCATAACCGTGTTCTTTTCCTAGGCTCCAGAAAATGAGTTTTCCCATAATACTTTGCAAATATCTACAATTTGGTTGCGAAGCTGTTAGCGTCTCTGGAACTGGCGAGAAGAAGCACTGGGGATTGTTTTCCGTTATCCATGTCTTGTCAGGGACACAGGTGCATTTCCGTTATTGCCATTGTTTATTACTTTAGAGTAGATTTCCAGAAAAATGGATTATGAAGATGGAGCATGTTATTTTCATAAGGTCACAATTAATCCCTGGATTTCAATGCAACAAGGACACAGATGCCATGAATAATCACAGCGTCACATGTTTTTATATATATATATAACAAGCGTGCAGTAGAGTCTAATTTTATGCTAATGGCGACAGGTTTGCCATTCAGCATGCAGCAGCCAATGGATTAGGGCAGATTCTGCTTCAAAGGTGTCGTTCTTTTGCTAAAGAGAAGTTATTGTTCATTTCCACCATAGAGGGGAGGCCTTTATCTTCCAAAGAGGTGCTTTAATTTAAGACTGAGATTTGCAGAGCTCTTGAAAACAAACACCGATTATTTTCTAGACAACTTTTCAGACTCACTTGTTGTTTTAAATTCCACTCCTGTGTATATAGGATATTTTATTCTTCATTCTAAACTCAATTCATTATTTTTTGTGTTCCTGTAGAAAGGCTCTCACAAAAGTAATACCATTAGCATTAGAACCAGTGCTAGTCAAATAGGAAATATAGTCTTGCTATCAAATTTAGCGAGTTGCTATGGCTACACTTGGAACAGCAGAAAGTTTAACGGCTGTAAAATCAGGCACTATTTGCACTGTCAAGCTGCTTGGGTGGGAGATGGTCAGGGTTCAGGGGTCCTGAAATGGCAGTCGTTGTACAGGTGAGAGTGTGATCCATAGCTGAGCGTCATCCTTTGCTTCACATTTTTGCTCCTGCCCATCTCCCAACACACCTGTACCAGGATTTCAGTGCTTCTGATTGGCTACGAGGGAGCAAAAACATGGGTCCCCAAGGAATGAGCTGGAGCGGATCTGAGGGACGGCCAGGAGAGGCCATAGCTGCCCCTGTTACATACATGGCCACTCTTATTGCCACCCCGCATCAAAATAAACATGCAATATGGATCATTATTTTCTAAGTGGAACCGCAGAAGAGATTCGGTTCAGTGTAGCTTCCCCCCATAAATGCAAGTAACCACGGCAATCAATTTTCTACAGGTGCAGCTGGACGTGGGGTAATTTTGAATAAATATACATTCATCAGACTCAGTCCTCTACATTCTTATTAAAATATTAAAATTAACACAGGTGTATTTCAGCTTATTATGAAGAAAATAATCCCTGTCTATTATGATCCTCTCATAACAGTATTATTATTATTATTATTATACTAATTAAAACAGTTAACAGTAATTATACTAATTTAAAACAGTTTAACAGTCTTGTTTAATCAGGCTTTGGTTTATATTTTTATTTATGTTAACTGTATTACAATTCTGTGTTATCGATTAATGTGTGTCTTAATGTTTCTTGTTTACTGCTTTTTATTTTATTATATTTTGTCGTACAAAGCTTTGTGACTACATACCTGTGAAAGGCGCTTTATAAATAAACCTTACTGACAATTATAGTCAGTCGGCTGCTTTGTAGACACTGATTGGCAAATATTTTGTACATCAGGACCTATATTTCAGAATAATGTCAATTCTGTTTCTAAATCCTGACTTTCTGTCCGGTCTTTTACGTCTGTTTTCTACCTCCACATTCCCTTATAAAAATCCGCTTACCCTAATGGTGTATTCTCTGCTCGTCCTAAATCTCCCAGCATTCTGCTCGTTTCCTAGTGTCTTGTCGGCCTTGGGAAGTTTCTGTCAAAACTACAGCTTGCATTTCGGAAGAACCCTAAACGCCCTGATAAAATACAGCTGCTTGGATAAACAACAGTTTGAATCAGACACCGTTATGGGACTCAGAGCCCAAACAAACTGCCACATTATGCAGTAATGTTTGAGTAATTAAATACGAAGTAGCGCGCTTTAAGATCTCAGCTAGCCATGCTGTATCGATTGCGGTGTCCCTCTTACAGCATGATTTAACGCACTTTATGTGTCGTATGCAAAACAAGTCTGATGCTTTGCTGTCGCCGTGCAGGCGGGTGTGATTCATACTGCTTGCCATATTCTGTCCCGACTTTTGGGGTGGGGATGGGTGCTAGGGTGCTGGTGCCAGACATATTACTGGGTTCTGCTGCATAATCTGCAGCATGAAGCTTGAGGGGGTGTGGTGGTCAAGGGGCATGACCTTTGAGGGGCGTGGCCTTTCAGGGGTGTGGCCTTTCGGGGGCATGGCCTTTGATGGGCATGGCCTTTTGGGGGCGTGGCCTTTCAGGGTGTGGCCTTTCGGGGGCATGGCCTTTGATGGGCATGGCCTTTTGGGGGCGTGGCCTTTGAGAGTTCACTTTTACCAAATCGAGTGGACAGGCAGGATGACCAAGTGATTAAACCATGTTGGGGCACAAGGCAGTGGTTTATCTCTGTCAGCTACTGTTTTCTGACCATATAGATCATCCTGGGGGGCCAGAGCCCAGTGTAGCTTAGTTCTTTCCCCGATCCCCAACAAATGATTCAGCTCAAGAGCTGTGTGGTAATTAGCACAAGGAGGTGTAAGGAGCTGAATCAGGTGTGTTTAATGAGGGGGAACCAAAAAATGTGCAGGGCTCCGGCCCTCTAGGACTGGAGTTTGACACCCCTGGTCTAGATCCCTTCAGCTGTGTGGGTGGAAGTAGGGGGAGGAGGGGTGGGCGGCAATGATGAATGTCTGATGCCATAAAATTCCTTTTAACCGCAGGCGCCCCCCCGCACATCGGCACACTGGTGGCGCATCCCCAGGAAATTACTGATGGCCAGACCACCCAGGGTCGTGTAACGCTCACCTTTATTTACCCCGCACTGCCCCCCTGCCTCTGCCGCGTGCTCACAGCTATTCAGCCTGTCCTGATGTGAATCGTTTGCCGGCATTGTCGGTAGTGTCTTTAATGCTGCAGCCTAAGAGCCTTTTGTGCCGATCTTAAGTAGGAAAAGGAAAAATAAACGAGCTTCTATCTGCCTGCGAGGAAGATTAATTCAGGACCTATTTTCACACGCTTCTCCGCAAATGAATCGGATGCCTCTTGCGTAAGTGACGGCCTTAATTGTGTCTCTGGGTGGGAGGAGAACGCCTGGCATCTTCTGCATGCAAACAGACCTCATTCCAGTTAACCTTTCCGCCGGTGGCAGCTTGCCTGCGCAACCCGGAAAGCTGCAGGGACAGGAAAATGCTTCCGGACATTTCTGAAGCCCCCCGCCCCCCCATGCAATTTCCCTTCACATTCCTGCGATAGTCTTCTGTCTAGCTTTCCCACCTCCATTCATCCCCATGTCCTCGGTCACCTGCCTCATTCTCCAGTAAGCGGCGTGCTAGACAAGGACCAAGGTTCCAAACAAGCCTTAAATTGACACGTTGCCTGGGGACAAGCTTTTGTTTCTTTTTGTATCTTGTATCATGATTTTTTTACTGGCAGAAACCACTACAGAATATTGAGCTGTATAAAGGGACAGAAGTGTAAATTGTAGGCTGTAAAATTAGCTTTTGGCCATGGGCATGTTTGCTGAGCTAATAAATCATGTGAGAATATGTAAATATCCTTATAACGTACCCTCCTGTGCCTCCACATCAGCAAACCGCCGCCCGCCTGCTCTCCGGGGAGTTCGGTGACATTCCAGAGCGTTGCATTTTCTGGTTGCTTCCCATAACCCAGTTCCATAGCTGCTCCACACAGCGGCCCAGATATGTGCAAATCCATCTGTAACGGTTAAAGCCACGTGCAGTTTTCCCCCCTCGCTGCCCCGAATCCTACACCCCAGTCTGCTTCCTTTTCTCGTTTTTTGCATTTGCGGTCAGTATGTCAGCGTCCGCTCCTCTGTTCTGGTTACCGTCCCGGATCGCCCCCACCCCGCGAAGGCATTGCGTGTTTGATTGCGGTTCACAACGTGGCAAATGGCGAGCATCTCATGAGCGCGGCAGACGCAGATGACTGTGGGCTGTGAAGTTCAGGAAGGCCCCTGGTTGACTAGGGTGAATATCAGGGCTTCATGCTCCTCACGCATGAAGTCAGACCATTCTCCCTGCTTTTCCTTGACCTGCCGTGTAGATCAGAGCCGCTTCCGCATCCATCCCAGCCTTCTCGCTGAGCTGGGTTTACCACACCGTGCAATTATGGAAAACAGGGGATGGTTGGCGCAAGGTGTTCTGGAAGACAGTGACTTGTCATTCTGTCGTGGCTGCACTGCTGTGGAACGTCACGCTGAGAAACTATTAGCAGGAATCCGGGGGAGTCTAGAAGACAGTGACCAGTCATTCCATTATATATTTTTTTTTATTAAACTTAAGTCACTGGGTTTAATGCAGCATGATGTTACGCTTGAATAGCTATTGTCTTTATACCTAACAAAAATTATATAACCGTCCACTGGTATTGTGGGATTATTTTGAAGGTAATGGCCTTCATTTCACCATATAAATAAGTCATTTTGAGCAAGGCTCTCGAATGTGGGTCTAATAAAGTAGACTATCAGAGTCAGGGACTGAAAAAATCTATTATCAGATAATAAATCAACAATTTAGAAATGTAAATCAATTCTAGGGTCAAAGAATCACAGGCCCATTAAACCATCAATGAGATTTAAATTGAAGGTTTTGGTGAGATATCACAGTACTGCACCTTTTCTTTATTTTTGTATTTTATTTTTACCTCAGAAGACAAAAACTTCACGAGCTGTAAACAATAACTGGATGGCCAGGAGAACCTTGCTTGAAATGCACTTTTTGGAAGAGACTAACGGGTGATTAAAATGGATGTCAGAGCTCCGTGGGATCTGGCGCTTCCTCCAGTTGTTTTTATAAATGAGTCTGGACACCAGGTGAACCTCGGGGCTTTTTAATGCCAAAATATTCATTGGGGGAAAGGTGGGGGGTAATTTCATTTATTCATTATTAATTTAATTATGTTTTAGGGTCTGACGGGTGTGTTCTTGTAATTGGTTGAGTTGGGAGGGGGAGGTGTGAACTGAATCCTTATCCTATATTCCCCCCCCCCCCAATGAGTTCATTCCCGAATCGTTCTTTCTGGTACCTCGCAGGTCACGACACTCCCTTTGGACTCGACCCCTAAAGACACTCGATGTTGAGTGATCATGGCCATGTTCTCGTTCTCGTATACCGCCTCCCCATGTTTAGAACTACAACGTTTTTAGACATCGAAAATAAATACAATAAGCAGAAGGTCATGGGGCAGAATGTTGTGTCTTTGATGTGTAGCCATGGCAACGGGCTGAAAGTGCGTCCTCGTTCCTGAGGAATGTTCCAGAACAGCAGCGGCACAGATTGCTGCCTACTGTACATCCACTCGACATACAAGTTTTCGCACACACTGAGATTTTCCACATTTGCATGTTTCTCACTTAACATTTGCTAAAAATACAATCAGTATTTGCTAACAAATACATTTACAGTATGTTTACCATCTGAGTACCTTCATTAGCAAGAAAAATGTCATGATTAATCAAAGTAACCTCCTCTAGCAGTTATAACAGCTGAGAAAATTTGAGTCATTCTTTCTCCAAGGAACATTAAATACTGCTCTTTTTCATTGGAAATGGTTAAAGTTAAAGGACAGCCTAGAATTTGACTACGCCATCACCACACTACCAGTGAATAGGATGTCAGACATGCACTGTTACGTATTCATCATCATGTTATGAAGGAAGTTTGTTTTATTTGACATATTTTCATTTATAGCTGTTCACTCAACTTTCCGATGCTTAAAAAGAATGGAAAAGTGGTAACAACCTGTGGTGTGCAAAGGCTTTTGCCTGGTGTCAGGGTCAGCGCCCGTCTGTCCCTGCCCTTCATGCTTCTTCCCTGCTTGGCCAGCAGGTGTCGCTGGCCATCCTGTTCCCTCCTCTGGTTTAGTCCCTAGTGTATTTCCCCTGTTCCCCTGTTCCCCAGAGTGCCGCTTAGCCCTATGGGCTGAGTGTGTGGCCCAAAAGGCTGTAAACACTTTATTAGCCTTATGTTCCTAGTCTTCCCCGGTGCCATTACCCCTCCCTGTTTGTTAGGTTCCCTGGCTCCTGCTCTTTGTTAATGTTAAGTTGTTCCACCTGTTGCTTGTTTTGTTGTCCTGTGTCTCTGATTGGTTAACTGATCTTGTTACACCCGCCCCTTGTTTGCCCTGCATGTCTTTGTGTATTTAAGTGTCTGAGTCCACTCTGTTCACTAGTCATTTCTCATGTTCCCGTGCGCTGTAAACGCCACTTGGTTTTCCAGTCCTGCTCCCTGTTTATCCCAGTTACCTTTGGTGCCTTTAGTTTATTCTTATTTCTCTCAGTGCAAGTTTGACCCCTCTCTTTATTTTGTAGTTCACCCCAGTGTGCTCTGTTAATTTAATAAACCCCTTTTTATCTTGAAGCTGAAAGTGGATCGTCGCCTTTTTCCATGCCTACGCCGTGCCGCGCCGTAACGAGTGGTGGTGTATCTTTCAAGGCTTAACATTCCTAAAACTCCGGTGACTTTGCACTGCGTGTCGGATCTTTGGAGGAACGTGAGCTGGAACAGAAGCAATTGTGCTTCGCGAGAACGAAAACGCTGTAATCTGACTAACAGTGGGTGGGTGAAGAAGCGAAGCAGGCCTGCTTTGATGTTTGGCCGACTGTTCAGCTCTGTGGAACTGTGACTCTGCAGGCAGAATCGACTGCGTCATTCCACTTAAAATAAGCCAAAGAGCGATACCCCGCATGATTATTAATTACTCTTAATGTTACAGGAAGGTGATTTGCTTTGGGGAAAAAACACCACAAGCTTATAAAACTGTACAGTGTGATCGATTTAAAGCTGTCTGCTACATTCACAGGCAGAATGCTACCTGTTACAATAAGCTGGCACAGTAAATAAGCACAACCCTCCGTTAAAGACACACATGACAGTGTCGGGTGTCCAACAAGATGCTTCCCTTTAAGTGGCCTTAGCATTTTCAGTCACATGATCTTTCTGTGGAGTGCAGGGGGAACAGGACTGGCTAGCGAGGTCTGTCCCTGGCCCTGGTGGCAACGGTGCTGAATTCTAATTGTTCTGAAGGGTATGGGATTGAGAGGTTGTCATGGCAACTTGCGTCAGCCTGAGAGAGATACCGGTCTGCCGAATCCTCTGTGATCAAACTGCTGAAGCTCATTGGCTCGTATCTCTGCCATTAAAGCGGTATTGTTTATTAGCCGGGAGATTGAATCTTCTCCTGTTTGTGTTTATTATTAGAAATTAATATTAAGGAGAAAACGTAATTGCATCACATCATTCTAGTAACTACTGCAGCATTTTGAAGAATATTTTGACTTTAGTAGGTATAGTAAGAATCCTGTTGCTTTGTGCATATGCTTACCATCTTGAATTGCCAATACCCCAGAATGTTCCATGTCCATGACAGTAGCATTATTGCAATAAAATTATAAGGCAGCGGAGCGTAATTTTAATGCAGTTGTTCTGATAATCTTTGCCCCGTGAGACCCTACATAAAGAATTATAGTATAAATTTGTATTGTCCAGAATTTCATTTCCACAGTGGATATGGTGTTTGATACTCAGAGGGTGACAATGGAAGCAAAGCGTTGTGACAAATGGTGTCCACTCCAGTCACAAGGAGCACAATAATTAAGTGATTAATTGGTTGAATGGGATGATAGGAACATGGGACGTGGTGTGGTATGACATTAATTACCATTACCGGCAGCGCTTTGTGACATTTAAATTATCGCCGTCTTTATTGCCTCGCTGATGCCCATATCCAGGAAAGAGTCTGAAAGAGAGTGAGGCATGGGTTACGATGGACACCTCCAGGGAAGTTTCTTTCTTCACCCTGCCTCACAGGTGCTTTTCATCAGGACTACTCGAATTTCACACGTTGTCACGCACTGGGGTTTATGACGTGAGGAGTGGAATAGTCACTGCGAGGTAAAATGGAAGGTTTCACATTCCGAGTCCCATTCACTGGTCGCGCCTTTGGAGCCCAAGACCAGCTTCTGAACTCCAAACTTGTATAAAGGTCGTATCTATAACTATACGGGCTTCTTTGACTTGTCTCTGTAGATGAACACTTGATGGTTCTAGGCAGAACCATACCCTCCAGGCAGAACCCTTATTACTAAGAGTGTAGACCTTAAAGTTCAAGTGGGAAAAGGTTTTTTCTCCCTGCTCCAGCCAATGAGCAGGCAGCTTAATAAACTGCCATCATCCTGAGAATGAACACTGCACATTTGTTACAGATACAAGTATAACACTGCAGAAAATCGATAGGTAATCAAGTCCGCGTTGGAGGAGAGGACCAGCGTGGGGCGCCGTTCCTCCATCTTCTTGCTCCGTGCGTCCCTAAGGCTGTGCCCAGATTTACGATGCCCTCGCTGAAATTTCACCCGCTTTCTCCGATTGTTTTTTTTTTCCTCTGCCAGACTTTTTCTGCCCTCGGTCAGTTCTTGCGTTCCTCGCCCATCAGGTGAACGCGGATCTCCTAAAGGGGAAGGAATCACCTAATCGACACATGCCACGGTGTAAACAAAATACCTTATTTTTTCAGAATGGTCTCCCTAAAATCCACTTCCAGAAGATTACAGCCGATCGTTCCTGTCCTGGATTCTTAACTCCTACATCCCGTTTTATTGTTTTTTTGGGGTGCTGTCTGTGGCGATTATGCTTTGAAACACTTGTGTGTAGAGAGAGGAATGATTCCCTGACTCGGAAGTGTCCCTGACTTAGACATCCGCCATGCAAAAACCGGTGCCCTTTCAACCTTGCGCTTATCTTTTTTCTTAATTTCCCCCACTTCCCTGCTTTTTCCTGGGCTCCATTTTACAATTTCACAACATTCTGGAAATTCACCCCAACGTGGGTCCCGGTTAACTTGCCCTTGTGTACGGCTGCTGTTCAGTGTCCTTGGATCATTAGGAAGCTGCCCTGTAGTAGATTCCCTGTCACTGGTGTCAGTCCGGAGCACCATCTTCTCAGATGCTTCCGACTTTGAGACGACCGGGGCACTTTGCTGAACTAGTATCCACAATCCCTTTATTATGACCTTGGACCTGCAGATGTTTGGCATTTGGGGTCATGTAGGAAATCGGGCCTAAAAGAGTGACTTACTGCTGTAATAGTTGCTGCATTAAGAGTGCCTATGAGGTACTCAAGTGGCAGGCGGGTTTAAATATGCCAAACTTGGGGTCTCGGTGTCCGGGTGCAGGGATTGGTTCTGCTGTTGAACCTTTGAATGAAGTGAGGATTGTCCTCCAAGTATCGATGAACAGAAATGGGTGACTGAAAACAGAAATAGGGATATGAGGAGAGAGAAATACCCTACAAAGATGCTAGTAAACAGAGGTGAACATTTCAGGTCCGGAAAGTAAAAATCCAAGCCAGGATTTTGTTTCAACCAACCAGCTGAGCATAAAGAGTCACAGTCACAGAGTATTCAACTGGTTGGTTGAAACAAAATCTTGGTCTGGATTTTTACTTTCTGGTCCTGAAATATCCGCCTCTACTTGTAAATGAGTGACGGGCGGGGGGGCGGCAGGAAGGAAGCACCACGCGCCTGCAGCGCATGGGTACTCGAGTGCCAGAAGAGGGCAAGAATGTGCCCCCCATCAGTGCAGGAGCGCAGCCGACAGCCATTTTCCGAGTGCAAGACCAATTCCCTAACTTGGAGAAACAGCAGTGAGTAGCTAATACACAGGTAACCACATATTTCATGTGAATGGGGGCTTTTAGTGTGATTAATCTCCGAATGTGGTCGTCCATGTTTATCAGCCCGGGCTGAGAGATTCTGCTGTGACCAGCTGCTCGACACAAGGACATATTAAAATGGAAAGGAGGGGGGAGCATTTTTAGCACATAACAAAATGTCACTGGACTCCCACGCATTACTGCACGGTCGATACTCGTGAGTGACATGGGACAAATCCCAGCTCCGTCCCCCAGTCACGGTGGGATTAGTCTAATCGTTGCCTTGGGGGGGCGGGTGCGTTTACCCATGTTGCCTAGTCACCTTGCCCCGCCCCCCCCCCACACTCAATATCCCATGATTTGTCTGACTTTGTTTGTGGTTTGTGACCATGTTTCCCTGAAGATGAGTCCAGTTTTGAAAAATTGTGTAACCTCTAGTTATGGGAGAGAAACCTTTTTCATACAGGTTTTCTGAATGCAATTATCTTGTACAATCTTATCTATTTATAATGTATCCAATTAATTATAATTTTCTACTGTAGATAGTGGTTTTAAATTGTCTCATTAGGGTGATATGGTATTTAAGGGGGGGGGAATGATCATATATACGCTTCTTTGCTCTTATAACCAGATTTTCTAGACAAATAAACAGTTTCAGGCTCCCTCAAGCCTCAACTATGTTGCTATGACAACCCAGGCCCCCTTGTCCTCAGACCCCAACCCTTCAGTGGTTGGACTAGGGCCTCCTATGCCTTTTCAGTGCTGGCTCTTAAAATCTGTCCTCACCCTGTGACCTGTGAAATTACTGCTTGTCCACTTTGGACAGATGGGTTTGATAATGACATCCAGGAAGTTTCTCTGAGAGAGGACGGGGGGGGGGGGGGGGGGGGGC
>JABFEB020000049.1:8576325-8588879 GCA_019775895.2 Stomatorhinus ivindoensis
GGGGTGGTGGGGGCTGCAGGATTCAGGTTGGGGGGGGCTGCAGCAGCAGGAGCCGCGTAAAACCAGCCTCTTGAGTGTAACGGTCATAGGGTCTGGCTAGACAGCTGTGATCTTCAGTAGAAATTTATCTCCCCCTGAAGGATCCATCTCCGCACGGCCCGCGGTGAGACCCCCACCCCGCCCGGCTGGTCCACACTATCGCCAGAAAAACCGCCGGGGCTCCGCGTGTGATTTGCATTTGTGATCAATCTCACGGCGGCTTATATTTCCGGCATGTGGCACACGGGTGAGGCTCCAGGCCTGAGATCCAAACCCACAGGGCCGCTGCCGTCGTGCGGAACATGGTGACGTTTGGCCGCGGCCCTCGGTGCACGAGAGAGTCAGCAAGCAGCATCGATCCCTCATTTTGGTTAGCAGAGACTGAAGGACGTTTGTCACGGGTTGCTGAAAATCTCTCCGCTGTGCAATTTAATAACATCCAGTTTCATCAGCTCAGTTAATTCATGGAGATGGGTACAGCAGCAGGGTACCTGGTAGACGGAACGATGCAAATACCCAGCTTGGACGAAATCAGAGCGCTGGGTATATTTGACTTCCTTTAGTTCATGCTGCGCATCACAGAGAGGCTGCAAAGACCTTTCTGGCAACACGGCCTCTATTCCGTCACCTATTTCGGAGGCTGGTGTCACACCATAAATGATATATCAGAAAACAATGCAGAAATCGGTCACATGGGAAGGTCTCCGGCAGGCCTGCATTCAAGGATGAGGAGGACTTAAGCCCCTCTGAAGCTATGTGGCCAGGGTGTGTAGGAGGAACTAGTGCAAGGGGTTGGAAGCCCGGTGGGGCAGACTGAGGAAAAGCTGATCCTCGCCATGTGCTCATTAATGCGGAGATACTGTCTCCACATGGACGGCTGCTGCTTAATTGTGCAGGGGTGGAGGCTTGGAGTTGGGGTGACGACCCCCTAGTCACAGAGCTTAGACTGACTTCCCATCAACTCCCTTCAATTATCCAACACGGCATCCCCAGCAGCACCAGTACCTTCAAAGCTAATCAATTAAAAACCTCATCGCCTGTTGACGTCAATTGAGGTAGTATGATTTTCAAAATGGTGTTGCAAACACAGAAGACAATAAAGGAAAGAGCATAAATGATACCCAAGTAGGTATGAGATGAAAGACTTTGGAGGAGCTGTTTACAGATGAAAAAGAGTTGAATAAAGTAGTTTGGACTAACACTGGGGTGAAGTAGTGGCCTACAATTAACCCTACCGGAGACAGACAGCGGGTCGGCCTGTGCTTGTACTAACTGGGTCGTGGTGGATCCCAAGGTCTGTACAGCAGCAGACAGACCCAGGCAAAGCCGGTCTCTAGGTTGCAGGGGCTCATTCACTGCCCGTGGCGGAAGCCTGTCCCCTGTGGTTGAGCCTCCGGGCAGCAGACGACCTGCAGGACGTATCTGTGGATGACTGAGAGTGTCACGCAGCGAAAAGTAGCTTCAGGTAGAGGGAGTCACAATGACAAAAGATATCAGGCAAGCTAAGGTCAGGGAGCGGCTAATGGTGTCAAGGTGGAAGAAAAATGTCAAAAACAGAGAGAATAAAACAAGAACACAGAGACTAAGACCCACAAATGAAACTACTAGGCTGAGCTCAGTGACCGGTTCTTTCTATGGTCACTCTTCAGAAGTCAGCTAGCGACTCAGATCGTAATGAGCTAGCTGCTGAGCTAAACATGCTGCTTCAGCGTCTCAGAAATATTTAAAACGTAATGACCATTTGTGGCCAGCAGGGGGTGCCACACAAATGAACGGTATGAGTACTGCTGCTGCATTCTGGGCAATAACCTTCTCTAAAGCACATATAAAAACAAGGAGGCATCTTCAGCTGTCCGCACAGCCTTCTCAGTGCATTGTGGGTGACAACCTCAATACCGCTGGCCCTCTGAAACAGCTTGCAACACAAAAAAACATTCATTCAAGATGGCACAAAATTTATACAACAAAGTACATTAATGTCCCTGAGGCCCAGATGGTCAGAAAGACCCTTTTTATATAATATCCCTAATGGTGCTCTTATGACGTGGGAACAACATGGAATCCGGGCATCTGGGAATAAGGAACCACCATGTTTCACATTTTTAATATTTTATCGGCTGGTGTTTGGCTGCTGTGCAATTTGCCGACGCGCTCTGCTGTCTCCCGGCGTAGATGATACTGCTGACCAAGCCCAGGCCATCTCTTCGATGGCAGCACTCCAGATCTTCTCACGCCAACTCCCGATTGGCTGAGAGGAAGTCGCTCCATATCGGCGAGTGTCACTGAGCCGTTCGTTCACGCTTAAATTGTTCCTGCTTCCTGATAGGATTCCTTTAGGTGCATTTTAAAGAGCCCTTCAAGATTCCAATGCATAAAATTTTTAAGGAGCTGAATGCTTAGTCTTTGGGAAAAAAAAACGTCAAATTATTCGCATGAAATTAGCAGTCCGTCTCTGAGCTCATCTCCTTGTTTTTCTGCAGGCAAAACATGGTCAATGGATCTGAGAGGAACCAAATCAGTATTAATTTCTATCCATCAGGTTAGAGAAGACTCTAGGCTTGAATATCTTTGTTCTTATATTCATTTTTTGTCTCGTTAAAGTTATAAGTATTCATATCTGCGATTGTGTGTTGGTCTTGAGAGAAAATAGCTAGTAGTTAATGGTAACCTGCATATACCAGTTAGTGAGCAGCTAGGCCAATTTGAACCCATTTGAAGGAGCACTTAAAAAAAGAAGTTATCACCCTGTTTGTATACGAAACAAATTTCCGGGGATTTCCGAATAGATTGCAGACAGACCCGGCAAATTGACTGGGATAAATCCGTAAAGGCCGCGGCTGCAAATCCGATCCCTACCTCCGCCGTGGAGGACACCAGCTGTCAGATCAATAGGAGTCTGATAAGCCATTCCTTGATTAGATGTGCAGTGAATAACTCAACAGGAAATTGAATCAGTAACCTTGCCCAATAACAGTCGCCACGAAGTCGCTCAAATTTCATTAGGGGCCCTTTCGTGGGGATGCTTTCTTTAAAGAGCAACACTGGTACTATGCAAAGCACCATCTGCTGGGCGCTTGTGAAGAGGTCCATTGCTGACTGGGAACAGAATTAGTTATCTGGACAAAAAAAATAAACAAAACAGCTTTAGTGAGTTCTAGGTGGCTAACAAACCTTGGAGAATGTGAGTAGAAAAACAGCAAGCTGTTAATAATTGACGAGGTCTTCAGCTCCAAATTCGGAGGCTCGATTTCCAGCAAAATGGGGAGAGCAAAGATGAGATCGATCTCCTGGGATGTACACGGCCGTCACATCAAAGCAGTTCGGCTGGCGGCTGTGCACCATTGTTGGGGGGTAAATTAAGGAAAGCACATCCTCAATGAGAGATTATCAACAGAACTGAGGGACTGGAGCTCTCAACATCTCCCCCTTCATCCTTTAATGAAGTATTCATATATTCCTTTGGAAATGTTATGTTTAACTAGATCTGTGGGTGAACTTGTTAAAGCTGAATCTCCTCCAGGCACTGATTATAGATCATATGAGGTTATTAGGTCAGCTGTTCAAGCTTTTGAAAGTATACAGATATAAAGATGTCCTGGATATGAACTGTTACTCACAAAAGCAGAATGGGCGCACATTATAATGAAAAATTCACAAAAGGAGTGAAAGAAATTTGGATATCCATTCAAATTTGTCCAGAAGCCCTTTAAACACATCGCTCTGTCTCTCTCCCTCTCTGTCTCTCTCTCTCCCTCTATCTGCCTGTCTCTCTCTCTCTCCCTCTCTGTCTCTCTCTCTCTCCCTCTATCTGCCTGTCTCTCTCTTTCTCTATCTCTGTCTCTCTCTCTCTCCCTCTATCTGCCTGTCTCTCTCTTTCTCCATCTCTGTCTCTCTCTCTGCAGTGAAGTTTAAAAAAATTAGTTGGGAAATTTCAAATCATCCCTAAAACATACAAGGTGATCAGAAGAGATTAAATATGTAATAAAACAATTTCCAGCCCAAATGTATTGTTCTTTTTTCATTTGGAGGGCATGAAGAATGATGTGAGGGCGTAGCAGGTCCAAATGGTGCATTCAAAGAGCCGTAATTCTGCTCTGAGCTGTACAGACGACACGCTGAGGATGCATGCTGCAGAATCCCTCATTTTCTATTTTTTTTGTACAAAAAAACACTGTTCCCTAGCAACGGCAGTGACTAACCCCCAAGTGACAACCCTAAAATGTTTAATGAGGAGAACATGCACATCTCTCGCAGGACTAAAAGCGCCTGGCAATTTGACTTTCCTCAGGATGATGTGAAACATGCGCTCCTCCAGGAGAGAAACCGATGATGATTGTATTCCTGCAGTTTGATGGAACATCGTTCAGTCTATATAGTCGCACCACTCTCATCAAATTGCCGGATTTGCTCCCTACTCATTTCGTTGGTGCATCGGCCCTGTATACCACCCCGTCTTTAGATGAATGTCTCCACCTAGTGCCAGCTTCTTAAGGTAGGCCCGGGGACCTGCAGCCCCCTTGGAATTGAACGATGTTCACGGAGATAGCAGTCTGACGTTCCCCCGAGCGCTCCTCGACTGCTGTTTTTAGTCAATTTTCTGTCTTAATAAGACTCTGGTACATTCCGGGCTGTTCTTCTCAAACTGTAATCCTTTGAAGGTCCCCTGAATTGGCAAAGCTGCCGTGTGATTTTAATATTTTTTTGGTCCATTGAACAGTGTGAGATGTCTTTTACGAGGAGATGCTTTGCAGGCCAGGCTATGGGGGTGTTTGGCGTTAAAGATGGATGCAGGGGATACGGTCCACCACTTTCAGGAACCCTAGAGCATGCGGGAGCCCCCCTGTCTGGGAGAAGGGGGATGCGACTCTTCGAGGTCATGTCGCATTTACCTCGTATCAGTCATCGGCACTGGGAGTGGGACACTCTGTCGCCCAGGAATCTCGCCAGGCACAACTCAGAGTCAAAGCCCCTTTTATCAGACGGTTCATGTTCCCACATTCCTGTAGACTTAGAGTCTCACCTGCTCCCAGTTCAGTTCCGGACTCATTTCCTCCAAACATATTTTTGTAACCATTTGAAATACAAATAATCAAAATCATCAAATTGTATATATATATATATATATATATATATATTTAAACACATATGTTAAAAACCTGGAGTTTGCATCAAAATGCAAATCAAAATCGATGTTATACCACCTGAAAATGAATCACCTTATATCCAGAGCAGATGTGGAAATTCACACCTCCGATTACCCCCGCCCCTTTTTTGTCTCTTCCTGCTCATGAAAGTGTAGGTAGGCGGGTGCAGACGTTAACGACAGCCGCCAGACGATTATCCGTGACGGCCTGGGTACCAGCGGTGCCTTCAGGCAACCAGAGAAGACTGCATCAAACAGGTCCGTAAGTAACTCAAGTTACCTTGAAGACAGTTTCTGAGCCTGTACGGCCAGGTGTCCTTCACACATAGACACACCATGCTAGTTTTGAGGCAGTTCTCTTCATCTCTAATGAAATTTAGATCACCGCCACCCTACACTACTGCTCCTGGGCTGCCTAACCTTCCCCCAATTCACTTTTTCAGCAGGTGTTCTTGTTAACATGCATGCTTAATTCTGCATCTACTTCGGCAAAGCCATATGTGCCTGACTCTTTATGGTTTTCTAGTTTACTTAACATTGAGTTGCTGGGAGTCTGCCAGAGGAATCATAGCCACGTGCCCCCCCCACCCCCCCGCCATGCTCACTTCAAGCTAAATTCTATAACTCTGAGTTTTAATGCTGGACGTAAATGTTTCCCCCTAGGATATGCAAGTTCCTTTTGCATAAATTAAAAATCTTATTTTTAAAAGCAATTTTGGTCGCTAATAACAGGCAGGTGTCCAATTCCGGTGGAATATATTAGGGGCAGATATTATCCCGGGAAGCAAGCAATCGAAGGTTGGATCTGTCACTCGGATGATGTGTCTCAGGGAGTTGCAAACCACAGAGCTGTTTACCCTTAGAGGAGGATGCCGGGCAGAATCAATAATTTGGTAATTCTTCTAATTTGTCACAAGGCAAGGCATGGTGGAGCACAGCAGCTGAGGAACTGGACTTCTGGGTAAACATTTGCTGATTCGCTGTGGGAGTTTGGCACGAACTATTTAAATAGTTGAAGAGTCTTCTTTTAGAGCCAAAATAATCACGCTAGACCAGAACTATCACATGTAACACTTGGTAATTTTCCCATTTGTGATGATTTAATAATTCGTTCGACGATGTAGGCAGCCACCTAGGCCGTCCTCTTGTGAGGGGGCATCAACCTATTTCACTTCGTCTCAGACAGAGGGCGCCAGTGGTGAAGTTTGCGTAGCCACATGAGCATGAAGCACTACTGCTTCTGATCTTTGGTCTTAAAGAAAGTTTTACTTGTACATAAATGTTATGAGGGTAGAAGGAAAAATGATTGGTTCAGAGAAATAACCAATCAGATTGAAGCGGAGCTGGGACCAAGCAACTAGAAGAGGCGGGATCAGTCATTTTTGTGTAAGAAAGACTCCCACGAGCAAACAATGTCCAAAGCTGGACACCTGTAATAAACCACCTTAAAATAGTCAGAATTATAACGCCGAGGAAAGTGATTTACAGATTTTTCCGTCTTGTTTTTGAACACATCACTGATGTTTTACAGACTGGACAAAAGAGACGAGATTGAATGTAAAATCAGCCGGACGGGGTGGTGGGGAGGGGGCTTTAGCTGAAAGAGAATTACACATTAAGTAGTGTTTAAAGTAATGACCCAGATATCATCCTGGATGGCCACTCATTAAAGCATCCATTAGACCCGTCCTGGTGATTTGTCATTCTCTTTCAGCCCCATCAAAGCCCCGTGAAGAAGACTCCTCTGAGCCTCTTTTGTCCTTCATATATTCTCAATCCCAGTGGTTGTGAAATTTCATTCCCTTTTTTGAGGGCAAAAAAAGATGAGGAATATTGATGAACGGGGACCTTGGAGTGTTGACTGAATCTACTGCAAACAATTTGGCATTGAGCACACAGCGTTACAGCATCCTTGGTCGGGAATAAGGGCAGGAATTCCATCCATCATGGAATTTCATTTAGTGTACTATCCATCCTTCTGCCCTCTTCTACCTAGGTTGCCCTGCATCCCATCTCATCTTGAACATGCGGCTATAGAAGACGGGTGGTGTTTAAATACTGATTGTTTTTAATTTGATTGTGTTGGTTTTTTTCCACTAATTTCATCCTCGTGGTGCGATTGTAAATACGGTAACGTCATGTATCACCACGGTAACCAAGCTCTTGGTATACCTTGCAATAAAACGCAAGGAGGGTGATCCCACTGTCCTGGCGTTGTTTGGTTAGGCCCTGTTCCCAGGGAGACTGCTTCAATATCGAGGACTTTGGTAGAGTTACACTCAGGCCTCCATGTTGCCGTGGCGATGGGTGCACAAGCGATGAGAGGGGTCTACCAGTGTCGCCGTGGCGATGGGAGGGGTCCGCCAGTGTCGACCTGGCGATGGGAGGGGTCCGCCAGTGTCGCCGTGGCGATGGGAGGGGTCCGTCAGTGTCGCCGTGGTCTTTCTGTGCGAGTCGGGGTACCTGTGGGAGTACAAAGTGCGACTTTGATTTCAGGCAGCGGGAATGAGCCTCTGGTGCGAAATGCGGGCGAAAGCGGCAAACAGAACGCAGTGTGAGGTGGAGGGGGATATTCGGGGCTGGGAAGGAGGGACAAGAGGCTGCCACTTCAGCGTCGGCACAAAGTCTCCAATCAGCCGCACTCTGTTGCTTGCTCTCCTCCAGGGATTTCAGCCTCCTGAATCCGCCACCAATGAGAAGCGGTCACGCCAGGTCGGCGCCGCGTCTGTCACAGTGCGTGAAAGCGGCCCATGGAGCAAGGACCCGTCGTGATTCGGTCACCGCCGGTACCCTCCTGTCACCTTGGATCCCCGCTGAATCGATACGTGATGAAAAAGAGAAGAAAGCGTGGATGGCGTGGTGGAGAGGGGGAGGGGGGGTCTTCATTCAGCTCGTCCACACCTTTTAATTTCACCCGGACCCTCCGTGTATTATTGCTTGACGGCAGTATGGGTGACGCACCCCCCAGGGGTGATGGAAACAGAACACCTCTGTTATTACTTTGTACCTGTTAAGTCCAGGCCATCAGGAATGCCCTCGCCAGGGGGTGAGCGATCCTGTGCCAGATCGATATCAGTGGGGGGAGGGGGTTGAAGCTGACAGGCAGAGGAAACCAGACACGGATCACGTCTGATTCAGATGGGGACCTGGATAATGCTCCCTCAGCTCGAGCCAGCTGGTTGTGGGGTCAAGCCCCACCGCGACACGTGGCCATCTCTTTAATAAGAGTGACCTCCTCCCCGAAGGACCCTCATTTTGATAGGGGCAGAGAGATGCGAGGAGAGCAGGATATCTTCCCCCTCCCGGGGGGCTGGGGGAGAGTTAAGAATGAATCCGTCTGACCTCAGCAGCATCTGCACGACATACTCCATGAGGGAGGGGGCATTAACGGATGCTGTTAGGATGACCTTGTTGAACGCACTGCGAATGCGTGAAAACAAAGACATCTCTCACTCTGGCGAATCTCATATCTTCTTGAGACGCTCTGGATAAGAGGGAAAAGCAAGCGACGGGTGGTTAGGACTCACTAGCTACAAATTCATACATTCGCTGTCCAACGGCACATATCAGAGCCGGGGCTGAGAGCTGTGATTTGGCCCCCCAGTCCCTGGGGAAATCTGACAGTGACAGTGACCCTCCCTCTACAGGACATTGAATCAGCCAAAGAGGCAAGTGATGTCACATCTAGCCCAGAGCCGTGTCTGTGAGGTACAGGTAGATGAGGGATGCAGAGGGGGATTGTGGGATTTTGTAGTTTCCTGTTTAAAAATCTGTTAAAAAATTCTAACAATGGCAACATTACCGTATCTATTATGAAGCATAGTAACATGTGAACTTGTTTTTTCTCATAGTTTTTTGTAACTGTCACAATCGCTCACGAAGCGTGCGTAGCTCTGCAGGGTGTCGGCGGCGCGGGGCAGGCAAAACGACGTAAGGCAGGGAATTCCAGGAGAAAACGGGGTTTATTCAGGACAAGACGGGTAAACGCCACAGAACACCACAATGACAGATCTGACTAGACTGACTAAGACGCGGACTAAATACAGGAGACGGGCATGAACTGATACAAAACAGATGAACACGATCAGGCACGAATTGACAACAGGTGATTTCCATCGGGGTAGAACACGGGGTAGCGAGGGGGGCGTGGCACACGAGGCTCGGACGGGTGGATCATGACGGTAACATCCTGGCTTACAGATGAACTTGTGTATTCAATCGGTCCTTTTTCGGTGCAGACTGAGTTGAACCCGACGTCCAGTGGGCAGGGAATTGGGGGGGCGGGCTGGTCGCTCTGTGAGTTAACCTTAGGTTTCTTGAACTTCTTGCTATTTTATGTTTTTCGTATGGCTGTCCTCAGCCGCCTGACACCGGGTCACAGGCCTCTAAGGCAGTCGTGTCATCCATTGTAACAGTACAGGTGACTAACAGTACTTACCACACCAAAGGGTACCTACCATTTTCCCACCTCTAAATTCGGTCCCATTTACAACCCCGTTTCCAAAAGAGTTGGGGCGCTGTGTGAAGTGTAAATAAAAACTGAATGCAATGGTTTGCAAACCATATAAACCCACATTTAATTGAAAATAGAACAAAGACAACATAACAGATATTGAAACAGAAATTGTATTGTTTTATGACAAATATATGCTCTGATTTTGATGCCGGCAACATGTTTCAAAACAGTTGGTTCAGGGGAAAGAAAAGACTGGAAATGTTGTGTGATGCTGAAACAAAACACCTGGCTGAATATCTCCCAGCCAATTAGGTTAATTGGCAACAGGTCAGTAAGATTGGGTATAAAGAGAGCCTCTCGGAGAGGGAGAGTCTCTGTACAATGAAGACAGGCGGAGGTTCACCACTTTGTAAAGTACCGCATGGGCAAATCGTGTAAAAATTTACTAATAATGTTCACCTGGGAGAATGGATTGCAAAGAATTTGGGAATTTCATCATCTATGGCATAGAATATCATTAAATGATTCAGAGAATCCTGAGAAATCTCTGTACACAAGGGACAAAGCCGAAAACTAATATCAGATAGCCGTGATCTTTGGGTCCTTGGGTCCACTGTATTAAAGACAGACACGATTCTACAGTGGAAATCACTGCACGGGCTCAGGAACACAGTTCGTTGCTGCATCCACAAATGTAGGATGAAATTATACCATGGAAAGAAGAAACCAACTAAACATGATCCAGAAACGCTGCAGACGTCTCTGGGCTCATTTACGATGGACTGAGGCAAAATGGGGTTAGATGCCGCGTCATCCGGACTAAAGAGGAGAGACCATCCAGCTTGTTATCAGCAGACAGTTCAGAAGCCAGCATCCGTGATGATGTGGGGGGGCATTAGCGCCCATGGCTTGGGCAGCCTGCACATCCGGAAAGGCACCATTGATGCTGAGTGATATACACAGGCTTTGGAGCAACGTGTGCTGCCATCCAGACAACATCTTCACCAGAGGAGGCCTTGTATATTTCAGCAAGACAATGCCAGACTGCATTCTGCACGTATTACAACAGCATGGCTCCATTCTAGAAGAGTCTGGGTGTTCGACTGTCCAGAACTGTTACCCAGTGAAAACATTTGGCTTCTCATGAAACGAAAAATACGACAAAGGAGACCCTGAACTGTTGAATTGCTGAAATCCTATATCAGGCAAGAATGGGGCAACATTTTACTTTCAAAACCCCAGCAGCCAGTCCCCTCAGTTTGCAAAAGTTTACAGAGTGTCGTTAAAAGAAGAAGTGATGCGGCACAGGGGTAAACATGCCCGTCTGTACTTTTATGAAATGTGTCGCTGGCATCAAATTCCAATTGAGCATAATTTGTCATAAATCAAATTTCAACTTATGATATGTTGTATTATATATGAGTTTATATGATTTGTAAATCATTGTATTCTGTGTTTATTTACATTTTACATATCACCCCAACTATGGAAACTGGGTTGCATACTCCAAATCTATAACTAATCCTTAAATACGCTACAGCAAACCTGTGTTAAGCACAGATCCTTCCCGAAAGTTCAAGCCATTGGGCGCCCACTTCCATAATGGCAGCGTTTAGGAGTACACCCCAAAAACAGACCGCCCCAAAATACTGAGATGACTGCGGCGATAATATTTTAAAGTGTAAATGGATAGAAACTGAGAAATCTCATTTTAAGCAGCGAGAGGGAAGCTGGTCTTGTAAACAAAATTCTATTTCACATTGTTAAAAAGTAATTTGTCTCCATCGAGCTTGGCAGAGCATTCATAAATAAAACAGTGATTACCTCAGGTGAGCGGTTCTCTCTTTTTTTTTTTTTATCGGGCTTTGATTTCTCGCCTTCTCTGCATGTAAATCAGAGAACGAAGGTTGGAGATGAAAAGCGAGAATGGGGAGGAAGATCCGCAATCGCGTCCATTATATAGTCAGCTTTCACACTCGCTTGCGGATGAATGTAAATATCCATTAAAGGGTTACATCTGATTATTCTGAAGAGGATGAATGTACTTGTTCAAGCACTTTGCAAAAGAACATTAATCGCAGAATAGTCAAAGGAGGTAAGAACACTTTGCTGAATATGCAAAGCTCATTCTGCACAACCCTGAGGAAAATTCCTGTGAAAAGGCAGGGCCTGATGTGTTTCCGTGTGTTACAACAAAGACGCGCTCTTTGGGATCAAAACATCTTCCCTCCTTTGGTGGCACGTCGAAAGGTGGGATTCTGTGAGGCTTATGGAAGTCATCTAGTTGTCAAAGTCATGTATCCATGCCCACATCCACTCTCCCGGGGGTCGTGTTGCCATTTTCTGTCGATGAGACAAATCTTCACAGCCATGATGACCCTTTTCCACAGGGGGGAAAAAAAACCCTAATGCGGACTTTCATGTCTATAATTTATGCTTTGTGAATTTGTCATTGAAACATAACATGGGTTAAAATCCAGGTATCATGGGAGTGAGAGAAGGACCAGGATGAGGATGTGTAGCATCCTGAGGGGGGGGTCAGGACCAGGATGAGGATGTGTAGCATCCTGAGGGGGGGTCAGGACCAGGATGAGGATGTGTAGCATTCTGAGGGGGGGGTCAGGACCAGGATGAGGATGTGTAGCATCCTGAGGGGGGGTCAGGAGTAGGACCATCACAGGCAGTGAAGGGTTTGTGGTTTCTGGGTCCTCACTCAAAAATTCACTTCAGCCCCCCCCACCAGATGTTTAACTTAAACAGCCCATGGGTAGAGTCAGAAGATATTAGCTAGAACATACTGCTTCAGTGTCACCCCCTTATTTAATATTTAGTGTAGTGACTATTTGTGACCAATAGGGGGCCAGTGTTTGAGTCCCCCCCGCCCCGCACAAATGTGTGGTATGAGTGGTGGAAACC
>JABFEB020000049.1:8589246-8605787 GCA_019775895.2 Stomatorhinus ivindoensis
CCCCTGAATTATGTTCACTCACTTCTAACCCTATTTTCATGTTTTGTTTACTTTCCGTCCGCTAGTGCCGTTACCTTCATCCCCTCCCTGTCCTGAAACCCCGTGACACAAATAATCCAGTGTAGCCCCCCCACTATGGTTCAGCACGTTTTTTTTTGTATTTGCATGGGGGCCGGCATCTGACTCAGAGGGTTATACCGCTGAGAGTGTGATCGTAAAGTCGCCAGTACAAATTCCTTGGTCGGTAGAGTGATTTCACATAAAGTACGGCCCGGTCGCTCCAGGCACTGTCTGTTTTTGCTTTCGCAAAAATATAAATGCATTTTATGATGAACTGGACTCATACTGTCGCTGGTAGCTTATTGGAAATACATGAAACACATTGAATGCATGAGACCAAAGGCTCTCGTGCCGGCATCTGGGTGCTGACGGACAGCGGCTGACTGCTCCCGGGCTGCAAGGATGCGATTCGTGTGTGTCTGTGTTTCCGGGAGACAATGACGGGCAGAACCGTTTGATCGCCGTGACGGGACATCTGAGAGGCTCCATCCCATCGACCCCCCCAAAAAAAAATGTCAACGTGAAAAAGATCGCACAGTGCCTTCACAAGGATCTGCAGATCAAACAGGCCCCGTCTCGGTGTCTGTGCTGACAGAGAAGCGACAAGCTTTACTCCGTGAGGGATTTTCATGCGATTCGCTTGAGCTTGCTTTCTCGACAGCGCCCCCCACATGTGGCATGTGTGTAATAACGGATGCTGAAACATCTAAAGGAGGACCACATTTACATATAACAATGCCTTTCTGGAATCTTCTGATCTAGGAGAATAAATCAAACGTGTGATCTCTTCATCCCTCTGAACTAAAGATAAGATCCATTCTGGCTGCATAGTGCAGTTCATCCTGTTCTGACTGTTCTTTTATTTAAATTACAGAATTATGCTACTCGTTAAATACATTCTTGTGGCTGCAGCTTCGTCCTCTGCCAGATCCTGGGATCTAACACCCTTATTATCCACCTAGCAGCAGTACTGAAGGGCCAGGCCACTCAAAATTGAGGTTTTAACTGCGGTTATAATGTACCTATACATTTGCTGATGGGAGCCACGCAGATAGGCAAACAGCTCTATTTCATAATAACTGCTGATTGGAAAAGCGCAACCTTTCCCTTCACCATCTTAAGCTGAATCGCGTCCCATTTCGATGGGCTAATGACAGGTTGGGTTGTCTCACTGTCTGCCAGTCAGAGATCAGGGAACAGTTTCTCCACACCAAGACTAGATATCACTGCAACCTAAAACTGACCCCTACTCTGAATCATATCGTCTCATATTATCCTTTTTTAAATTAACTATCAGTGTTGAAAAATGCCAGAAGAAGCATATTAGGGTAAAAAAGAACTTCAAATATTATCAATAACTCAAATTTTAGATGGTAATTTAGCTGTCATCTGTGCTGGTCAACCTATTAGGTAACATAGGCTAGGGCACCATCTTCTGGCCACTTATCCTACTCAGAGTTGTTGGGCGGACTGTCATCAGCATAATGACAAACTAAAGTTAAAATGTCTTGGATTAGGTGTATTTAGGATTGTTTTTAAAGTTCTTGGTATAGGTGGGGAAGCCTTATTCTCAGAGCAAAATCTCAGCCCAAGGAGGTGACCGTATTTTACCAGCAGCCGGTTTTATGGAGAACTGCACATTATTTAAAGGCCTTGTCACTTCACAGCAATTTGGGGGGGACGGGGGGGGGACGACATCACTGGCACCAAAGCGAGACGCGCAGGCAGCCGTGGAGATCCAGGCGTAATCTGTCAAAATGGCCGACGGGGATTAGCCGCATAAACAGCCAAATTCGGCTGCCGCAGGAGTCGCTAACGTTCTCGTGCAAGGTTACAAGGGAGCCCGCTGTTTTTCAAACGGCCTGCTCGAAGACAGGGAGAGAGAGCGCAACTGTGGGCCTAGCACCAATCGAGCGTGATGGCTGGAAGTCAACGAGCTCTCGGGCGACGCCCCCGGGACGCTAATTCAACAAAGTCACCCTTAAACGACTCCAGTGTCAACATGCTAATTCAATTAGCGGGATTTACCGCGGTGAGGCCTCACCGACGCGGTTGATAGTACAGCTCTGCGACGGCTCTGCTTCCCACTCGTAGCTAGTATGTGACTCCGTACCCTGCTACTGGCTCCAGAACGAGTGATGAATGAATATCAGGGAAGGCAGGGCTCATAGGAGGTAAGAAGATAGAAAATGCTGTAAGTGCAGGATTGGGGTCTTCTGCTGCGGATAGAAAAGGAAAGGCACCATTGATGAGGAGAGAGAGCAGGTCCTCGCACATTCCCTGAAGTTTTCAAATTTAGATTTACAGACACAGTCCGTATGTTCCTCTTGTTGGTCTACTTGAAATCACGTAAAAATAATGTTTGACTGCACCTTCCTCATTAAGCGAAGCAGATGAATATTTTCGTTCAAGTAATTGAAATGGAATCAGCACCCCGTCCGAGGTGTTCCCCCGCCTGGTGTTTACTGGAATTGGCTCCAGGCTCACTGCAGTGTGGAAGATGGATGGACAGATGGATGTCTGAAACTGTCTCTTAGCTGTTGCCTGAAACTCCTTTGCAAACAGATGTTTTGAAATGTGTGATCACGCCTGTGTAGTTTGGCTGGATTTGGGTTTAGATTAATTAGAAACTGGATCTGAGAACAAGCAAAGGTCACGATACAGTTTTAAGAAAGATCAAGATTACATATTGATGCACAAGTTGTGGCTCCTGCATATTAAACAAATGTTTTTTTGTTTCAAAGCTTGCTGGTTTGTTCATTGATCCCAGGTGTATCCGTGATTTAGCTTGTTTGAGATATTTTCCTGTTAATCTCATAACTGTCAATAAAAACAAAACTCAACAGCCACACTTTTTAGCTAAGAAAATGGAATATAAATCCCTTAATTTCTGCCCAACCTTTCCCAAGGCATCGATAGTCACCCAGTCATCTGGAGATTTTCCACTGCCACCAGGATCAAGTCAAACTGGTTGCATCACTACCAACAGACTAGTCGAATCGGATGGAGCTATCAGTGCTCTGCGCATGGATTATCTGAAGAAAAATAGAGTATATTCGACATATTATTTATTATCAGTAGTATTGCACATTGCCATGTATTCATGCATTCCAAAAACTCTGAACTAAAACATTTCCAACCTCCAACTTAAAAAATTACTATAGAACAGCTTAACGGAATAGATTTGTAATACAAATTTACGCAAGTGAATGCTAATTCCACTAGCATTTGATACGTGCATAACATAGCAATTCTTACAGACGTGCTTGCGAAAATTACCAAACAGTAAAAAAAATACACATAACAATAATTACACAGAGTAAATCATGACGTGCACCATGTGGGGGACATCAGCAGATCTTCAGGGTCAATCACTAAATAACACGTTCACATTTATCTTGGGATTGTCTACAGACAGGTCTGGGTGCTTAAATCCCACCCCACTCTGTACATGTTGAGTCTGCATGTTCTCCCCATGGTCACACAGGGTTCCTCCAGATATTCGAGCTTCCTCCAAAGACATGCAGTTACCCCACACACAGTGTATGGTCCATGCAAGGGACTGGTGCCTCGGCCACGGTGTACCCCTGCCTCGTGCCCTGTTCACCATGGGATAGGTTTCAGGCCCGCCTCCAAGTGGATTTAGCAGCTGGAGAATAAAAATGATGTAATAATACTGCTTCTGCCACTGATCTACCATCGGTGGATATTTGCAGAGGCTTGCGGACTAGCGTTCCATTGCCATCGGCAAACGATTATGAATTCATCTTCGTTTCTAAGTTTACTTAAGACCCCATTGCCAAATGTGTAAATAAACAGCGGCCGTCTCGAGTCCTGGCAAACTCACAGCTGGCTCGTATTTCCGCGATGAACTCCGAAGGCCTTTGGGGTCTCGGCGGTGCGATACGCTAGCGGTCCGGTGGGCCGATCACTGCGGGAAGCTCAGGACCGTATCCCATATCCGGCAAGGTGACGCCTGATGCTCACGTATATCCACACGGGTGTCCAGAGTCCGACCTTGTAGCCGCTGCCCGCAACACGGACCCCCACAGACCATTAGGGTCACTGCCGTGTCTCTGTGACAGTAAGGACAACACTCAGCCAAAGGCTGTGCCATGGATTAGGAGAAACCTCCCTGTAAACGGAGAATGACCCCGCCACTGTGCGAATGGCATCTGTGTGATCACGATCCTGCCGCCTGCCATTCGCGGACGATGATGCAACCAATAAGCAACGGCGGCGTCTGTTTAGATGGAGCTCTTATCTTTGTGTTCTTTTTCCTTCCTGTCATGTGTACGCCTTTGTTTCGCAAATATGGCTTAAAACAGAACCCAGCCATTGTATCAATTTGATTTAAAGGTGCATGAGAATAGACCAGATCCCGGCACACCACCCACTTCAGCCATGATCGAAAAAAGAAAAAAAAGACGGCTTATTGAATATTTTTGCTGTTCCAGAAACAGGATAATCATTTTGGGTTTTTGTCGATTTCTGATGCGTCGATATATATGATTCACTGTGGACCTCCAGGGCAGCCAGAGTGCCCTGTTAGAACCCCCCCGCCCCCCTTAAGTAATTACTGAGGTTATTGGGAAATGGCTCAATGGTCTGTCCAGCCTTTTTTTGCTGGAGATCGATGGCGTAGATCCTCTCTCTCGCCACTTCATCACATCCACATAATAATTTATGTCAAATTATCTACGCCCTAAGCTGATTGATAGCTATACATACACACAAACTTTCACAGCACCTGCTTGGCCGGCTCCATGCAGGACTTTGGGGGCCCCGCGCAAATGAGTGATGGCAGCATGTTACCCAAGTAGCAGGACAGAAATCAGACGGCAGAAATCGGACAGCCAAGGGCGAGGGTGCAGGGAATGCTGGGTAAATCCTAAACATGAGTGTCTTTATCCGTCTCCCTGGCCTCCTCCTTCCCTAGACGTCAGTCATTACTAAGGGATTTCCTAAGTTAATTTGTAGTGTTTAATTATGTTCATCTAGTTCACTCATCTATAATTTTTATATTTCTTATTTTTATATTTCTTTCTCTCCTTGCTACTTGCTCATAATGTTCTTTGCCTATCTCATACAACTTACTCTCACCAAGACCATCTGACCCCCTGGCTCCAGGAGTCTGTACAAAGACCATCGATAAAGGGCCTGAGACAGACACAGACAGACACTGAACCGGCCGTGTGAGACACCTTTCTGTAACATCTTCATTCTGTCTTAATAAACTGCTTAAGCTTATGGAACCTGCCTCATCATTCAACTGAAAGAACCTGAGGTTTCACTGAAGAAATCTATCATTACTGTAGTTGTGTCATGTTGTCCTGGAACACCGAAGTCCTCATTCAAAAAGGCGAGACAATTTCAAGATAGGCAAGCTGATTTTAGGAGTAATCGAGGTACAATTCTCTGATAGCGTGATTCTGGGAATAAAGCACAAAACTGCTTGCGATCGAATGCTTGCCAGCTATTGGCTGGCTTATTGCTGACATCATCTGCTCAGAGCCAATAGCACCATTTAGAGATTCTCCTAACCCAGCATTGCAGCTACAGTTTCATACAATAATGTGAATATTACACAATGACGTTATCAGGAGTGTCAAACAATATGCATAGCAATATTATTACGATAAATGGTGGGATGCTCCTAATCGGATCATATTCATGAAACTGTTAGACCTGCAATGAAGTTTCTGTCCTATAAACTAATACTGTGTAATAAACTGACACCATCCTGTAGGTACAGGATTTAGTTCATGCGATTATCTTGGCGCGTGAGATCCGTTCGTGAATTTCCGAAGGTACCCAGCTGCCATAGCCTTGAAGAAAAATAATACACAATGAAAATTGCCTAAAATGAAAGTGTATACCTCAAGAAATCTGGAAATAAAGCTTTTTAAGAGATTGAGTATTGCTGCGGCAAGAACACACACAGTTGGGTATGAAAATACCCACCTCAGAACTGTACTGTGAAACAAGTACAAGTTCTGAGACTGCAGTATATAATTCGTCTTAGCCGACGTCCTCACCTGTTGACTCCTCTTCTTTATAGTTCAACAAATTTTCACCGTGGTCTTTGTCATTTAAAAGGGCCCTACACTAGGTTTGTGAAAGCAGAAGGTTTCCGAAATCTCTTCTAGTCATATTCAATACTGTCATGTCATTTTTTAATACTTTGTGCACAGAGATCAATCAGCCAGATGTAGCTTTGGAGGGAAAACAATTTTAGTGAACCCATCAGGGAATATCTGCGTCCACAGCGGGCGAGACAGCGGTGGTGCGATCCAGAGACGTGTGCGATGGGAAACGCCGCTAACGTCACCCGCATTCCCCCTCTGAAGATCTCCTGTCACCTCCCTTGAAGGTTCCCCCCCTTTCTCTAAAACAAGCTGGGCCCACTCTCACCCCCTGCCAGCGCAAACTGAGACCCAGGGTTCGTGATGGAGGGGGGGGGGAAGGCCCTGTTTTTCCCATTCATGATTATTTCACGGAAAGGAATAACATCAAAGAGCCCATCTCTGAAAACCCGGCACCACCAAGTCCCCAGCCCAAACATCCACTGCAAGTAAATAGCATCAAATGAATTGCTAAGGAGGAGGGGGGGCAGCAAATAACTGTCATTAATATTAATTTCCCTCCTGCTTCTATTTTCGCTGACAGGTTTTCCTAATAGACATAAATTTGTCAGGTTATTTAATATACTTTACTCTGAGAAATGTAGATTTCTCCTGGGAAATCACACATCGGACCATCTCCTGCAAGCGTGTGTGGGTCAGTACTTCAGCAGAATGCATATGGCAAGTAATTTCTTACAGTATGTTTATGAACCAATGAAGATGAAGTGGCATTTAAGGCTGCGCAGGACATTCATGATGCATACGTGGAGAGGAAAGACGTTAGAAGACACCAGTGGCGTTTGTTAATTTCTGTGTCAGGTTTTCAGCGTGACGTGGGGGAATCTGGCAACATGAGCAAAGGCCCTTTAAAGAACATGAAAGTATACCGTGGTAAATAGAGGCAGTGAATCCCCACAGGCTTGATAGGAATCGGTTGCTATATCTCACCGTGGAGCCTCAGGGGGGGCTATCTCAGTCTTAAAGCTCCCCTCAAATATGCTAACCCGCTCGCTAACTGGTGCTAAATCACCTTTATCTGATTCTCGATTGTATTGTATTTCTCGGGTTGTGCGTCTGCTACACGAGCATCTACGATCTGGTGTCCCTCAAAGACGCGTGTCCAATCACATGAATATGACCCAGTCTTCTTGGCTTTCCCATAAACCCACCCCCCCGTGAGGACAGAGAGAAGATGTCCGGATTAAACTGAGGAGTTAAATACTGTCAAGGAAGTATGAGTGTCAGGGACTGGACTCATGGGATCGGGAGGGGGGGGCGGGACATCAGGAATGTTACTGGTGAATTTTTCAGGAGGACGTCGACTGTATTTTATAGGGAAGACGTGAACGTTTTTGTCTGAGAAATGCTCTGGTTGGTCCTCAAGCAAAGTTTGACCACTGGGAATATTTTTTGCCAGGCTGACTGGGTTACAGACAAAGTGAGGCTCTCTCTTGGGATGCAGTGCCCGTGTGTGCCGCTGGGAAGAGAGGCCTGGAACCCGCAAAGAGCATGAAGCCCTGCGGTGCAGTGTATCTGTGCGCCTCCCTATCAGCGCCGCCCCTCAGGCTGCTTGAGTAAATACCTGCGCATTTCCCTGCTGTTAAGGATGCACTGCATTGATAAAGCTAAGAGTCCAGGGCACCAACTTCTAAATAGGGACAGAGAGGGAAATGAGGGAGATTTTACAATTTACTGTACGCTCCAGAGACATGGCAGGAACCTTCTTAAATATTGAAAGGGGGGGGGTCAAGTCACTGAGGTCTACGGTGTTTTATGTAGAAACTTAATTTCCAGCAGTGGCGCCATGCATTGCTTCAGCGCTGATGGATCCGCACCCGGGGCTGTCCTCAGAGGACCCGGTGCACGTTCTGCTCCTTGGGTAACATTCTGATTCTTTTTGCAGCGTTTCGCGGTAAAGCCAGGCCGGGGGGACCAGCTGCTGCATACAAACGCGGCGGCCAAGGCAGCCCAAGCTTCAAGGTAAATCCGCCAGAGCCACTGGAGGGGGAGCAGACCTGGGACAGGGAGGGTGCAGCAAGACGCGGATTTAATACACAAACATCTGTTCAGTCTGAAGTACAGCTCAGCCAGGGAGTGAGTTAGCGCCCCCTTATGGGGGAGAACGCTGCAGAGCGGGACCTGTGGGGTGAATGGAAATCAAGGATACTTAATTTGGAGCCACAGCACGGACTCAGACCTCTCCAGACTGGCTTTTCATAATCTGCTGGCCTGTACCAATCACACTGAAAAACCTGGGGGGGGGGGGTTTATTGAACCAGAGCTACTGGACCAGGTATAAGACAGCACGAGCTCAGTAGGGATCAGTTATTTCCCTCCAGCGCCCAAAAATACCCCCTCCCCATCAAGGAATGGTATAACCCATATTTTCCCATCGAATATAACATCCCTTCATGTTCACATTTTATACATTTTAGTACTTTGGCATGTTTTAAATAATACTGACAAGGCAGTAAACTTTAATATTAAAATCAATGTTACCTTCATTTTGTTCATAACGCGGCTGTGTATCATTTTCTGGACTGAAGGCGAGACCCTCCCAAGGAGATAAACACTGCAAGGGCCGTACTTTAAGGCTGATTCTTAACTCAATTTCCTCCCCGTAACATTTTGCACGCACTTCATTTTGGCCTCAGGCGTGTGTCGACCAGTTGCTCCGAGTTAAAATGCAGCCACGCTAATGGACAAAACGTAGCCCAAAGAAATGACAGTCGCTATTTAAACGCTATTCGCCCATTTAGTGGTTAAGGTGGGGAGATAACTGGCCTGTTGCTGCTCATCTCCATGCCGAGAGCCGGAAAAACGTTTAATGTTCACAGCCCTGCGGAATAAAACACGGAGAAAGTGCACTGAGCCTACCTGCGTGTCTGTATGGGCTACTAATGATCATACGCTGGTTTTTGAGGTAACTGCTCAGATAGCTGAAATACTCAATTACAAGTAGACATCGGTTTAACCCTCTCATCAGCTGCTTTGAAACAGCCAGTGTTACTTGACCTTAAGGTTTTACGTAGCACCCAACATATTTTAGCTCTAGTGGAATCTTCCTCGAGGTGCACTCATTACCGTCTTTTAACCGCCACCTTGCATGCTATCTTTTGCCTGCGGGTACAAGCAGTCTAAGACGAACCTGTTACTTTCGAAGAGGAGCACGTGGCTGCAAGTGCCGCTCCGCAGACGCCATCCGGGATGTAAATCAATGCACCTATTTCCATTCTGGCGGCGAGGAGCGGAGATTTGAAAAACGCTGCTAAATTATTCCATCCCAATTGGTTCTCTTGTGATACCCAATTACCCAGAGGCCCTCATTTGTGGGACCGGCTTGACGGAAATGTATAACAGCTTGCGACGAGCCCACCTGTAATAGCTGGGAAACTCAGTCAATGCAGCAATTAGCAGGTAAAAATCTGACTGTCTCCATCCCCAACACCCAGACTGTCGCTGAAGTGTTTTCTAACAGTGTCTATGTATCTGTTCCTGGCCCATTGCTAGAAGTTAGTATAGAGTTGTTAATTGCTCTGTGTGACGTCTACGAGGGTGAGATTTCACACGTATCGTTTACCAGGCTGTGATGTGCTTTCCACGGCTGTGGTACTTCCAGAAACTTCTAGGCTGAACTGTTTCAGAGCCAAAGGGGGTTTTTATTGAAACGAGATTCAATTTACGTCATATCCATCCATCCATCCATCTGACCTCTTATCCTGGCCAGAGACACAAGAGTATGACATTGAGGTATACCCTTGAGGTATATACTTGAGGTATTGAGGTATACCCTTGTCCAGATGCCAGTCCATTTCAGAGAATAGTATCAGGGTTGCTAACTCACACATCTGGCATTACACTCACATTTTCAGACTCTTACCCTCACACAAGAAATCCTATGGCGAATCTATATTATTTCAATATAAACGTAAAATTAGCCACATTAGAAGTGTTGGGGCAGTTTGCAAACCCTACAGACTATTTACAAGGTAATAAAACTGTTAAAAGTAAATCCAGTTGAATGTATGTGCAGACATGTCCTGAATCGCACAGCAGCCAGCTGGCGGAGGTTCGACACCCTGTAGCCGGGGCACCAAATGTGAAGGTGGCCATCTTGAAACTGAGATTGTATTTGCGTTGCGTCCAGAAATGACACTTTTCACATAACAAAATGCCACTGAAACTCTTGCAAATTCCATCGGTAATTTTAAAGTAAACACTGATGTTTTGCTGAGAAGTTTAGAAAGAGTAACCAGCGAGTTTAAAATGCTCGTTATACTGTCACTGGTAGCATTCAGTGAACAAACATCCAAAGTAATTGTGGGGCGCATTCGTGGCAAAATGACGGAGTGTTTATCTAAATGGTGTCATTACTCCGCCAGATCTTGAAATTTGGGCTGTAATAAATGCTTTTTATGCTTGGATTTCCCCTCTTTCGCAGTGCATCCGTCTGTCAATCAGCCCCAGTCTCCAAGAAAAAAAGCACAAAACGACTTTTTTTATTATTCAAACTAGGCATTAAAAAAAAACTAAGATGCTTTGTGGCCATTTTGAAGCCACTGAATGAAATACACCCCCCCCCCAATGCCTGACCCTCCTGCACCCTCTCTAACGTGGTCACGCCTGTTGCACCTCGTTAGTCTCTGTATTTAAATATGCATTTGTCCCATCATCCCCAGTCCGGTCATTGACAATGGGCCCTCCTGTTACCAGTCCCCCACTTCGTGATCTCACAGTCATGTTTGTTTCCAGTCTCTATTAATTTAGTTGAATAAACCCCCTTTTTTGTTTTGCCGTCGCGCCTGCCCTCGAGTCCTTTGTTCCTCGAGTCGTAACAACTGGTCTAAAGGTGATAAACAAAAGCTCAGAAAAAAGTCACTCAAAAACGGGCATAATTTAATTATTGTGTACTGAAATTGAAATAGCTCGTAATAATCCAGATTTTACTCAATAAAATGCTGAGAAGGATTTAAATATGAAATTTGTAAAGAAAATGAAAATCAATTGAGTATATTGGTAATTCAAGTCACCACATCTAGAAAAAAATATATGGAAATGAAATGTATAAACTGTTTAAATTATTTATACATGCGGCTATAGTTTCACAAAGGTCTACTGCCGCGAGTTTTTGGGTCGTTCACATTAACATAAAGCGGCGATGAACTTCGCCAGTTCGTGTCCGGAAGGTAATCAGTTTTATTCTTTTGTATATATCCTCTGTAACCCCGAAGCGTTTGCTGGGGACGGGAGGGTTTGGGGCGGGGTGGTGCTGATGATGAAATGTCTATGTATGATGATGAATATATATATATATAGAACACATTTTTTATTATTATTATTTTAAACCTTTAAGTTAAAATGCACTATTCATAGAATTTGACGTGGAAGAGGTTTAATACATTTGCCCCAGCAGTAATGTCGATTAAATTTTCATGCTCAGGAAATCAAAACGCTCTTACGCGGACAGAGATTAAGGATTTAATATTTACAAAAGAAACAAATAATCTGAAGAATAATTTCTTTGGTTGTTCCATTGTAGGATTGGGGGGGGGGGGGGGTTACGATAAGAAGTTACAATTTAGCAAACCTGGGTTTTGTCACAGATGGAGTTATTGTAAGTGCGCTCTTTGCGGCGTGTGTTTCGGTTTTTCCACTATTCCCCTAAAATAGTAACTCATTGAGGGCACATCAGACAGATCGTTAGTAACTAGTAATGCTCACGTAAGCCGCCGTTAACCCTTCGACCACGATGATGAACATTAATCAAGCTATTATTAGCATTTTCTGAATACGCGTGTTTGACGTGGCGTAGACCTCAGCAAAGGTTGCGGTTAATCCGCCGAGATCCTTTTCAGGGAGTGTATTAGCAAATCATTTTCAAAAATATCAGGTTCTGATCCTACTGGATGAACACCGTTCAGTTAAGAAGCTTAATCCAGATTACTTCAGTAAATATCAACGTATCTCAGAGCATAAACACTATTTTATTTCGGGGCACACTGACGGCGTCCCTTGTTTGTTCAGGCTTTTGAACTTCCTTAGTTAATATTCATTTGTCTAAACTCATTATAAAATATACTTGATTAGGGTAAAGTGAAGCGCCCCGCGAAGCTCTGATGTGGAGGAGGACTGCATGGCCCCTCTCCGGTGTTCCGGGCGATTCAGTTTCCATGTTTCCCCTGTCGCGCGCTGATTTGTACATGGTTTCGCTGTTGTTTTCATGACTTTTTGCGAAGCTCTTGAGATAAACAAGCCATATATTTTAAATCATCACATGCGTTTTCGATGTTTTTTGTTTTTAAAGATAATACATGAAAGTATTTATTTCGCTGGATAGAGATATGTCTTGATGAAGATTCAAGAAAATGGTATAGTATTGCTTATAAGACTATTTTATACGTGACGATCTACTGTATTCACATGTAGTAATGCACCTGAGTGATTTTCAGACATTTCACATACCTCTTTGCTTTAATATTAGGAGAAACATTATTTCCTGATATACAGGGGAAACATAGGGAAACCAAATTGCCCTGGAACACCGGAACAAACGTAACATCTGGCAGCGCCGAGGGCCTTCACAGGCGCAAAGCACAATGTTCAGTTTGTTTTGCATGTCTTTTGTTCATTTGCACTCCACCATTCCATATGGTAATATTTTTTTTTGTGCACCACATTATAAAAAGGAAAGTGGTTGCTGATGGCAGGAAGGAGTTTAAGAAGCCGTCTGAATAGTAGCGGTACCAATTCAAATTGAAGGTATTTCAGAAAATTTCCAAGGATGTTTTATGTAGTCGAGTCATTATTTACACACACAAAAGGGAAGCTAGGCAGTGGAATTCGTCAGACTCCTGAGTCTCTTTGCTTATATCCACTTCATAACCCGAATAGTTATGAATAGTAAGGATCTAATTGCATAAATGGATTATTCATGAGATTTGATTTCTGAGCTGCGTCGCGACCTTTACCCCTGAACTTGGACTCATGAAATCATAATGTGGAGAGACATGTACAGTTCTGCAAGGAAAATCAAGGAGTAGAATTTAATATGATAAATATTATAATAATTTAAAGTGTAGGCAAAAGTACATAAAATACCAATATCTTAAATACAAGTGTTGTTTGCCCATAACTCTGCCATTTCCATGTTTCGATGCGTTTCCAGTACACTGGTACTTCCAAACAATGTAATTCATCCATCACCTGGCGGTAGACTTGTGTAGCATGTGGTGAGTTCACTTGTCCTCTAGAGGGCATCACAAGCAACAGGTGTAGGTGTGAATTCCTCAAAAGCCTTGTTTCTCATGCTTAATTAATGCAGGAACCATTCATATTGTCAGTGTACTTCACTTAATGAGATGGGTCAAGCTTCGACCACCATTGGCTGAGTCGTACCGCTGACGCAGTGAGCGTCAATGCCGGACGGGCAACCTTAGCTAGATATTCCATGATGACGACAAAGTTGGGTCCTCCTAATGGTGTCTTTATGTCCGTGCCGTCACTCCTTTGAGCTAGGCCCTTCAGCTGATGCACTCCTGTGGAAAACAACAAACTGTGTCAGAAGGTAGCGTAAAAGCAGAAGGGCACAGCTAACGCTGCGCGTAAAGTTGTGAAATGCAAACGAAAACTGTCAGGATGGGACAAAAAGTCTGTGGGTGACGATGCGTAAGAAGGTGACTCATGGTTTCTTATCCTGGAATGCCTGGAAGAATTTTTAAACAGCTGTTTCTCTTACGTCGCTAACGTGTTTTGTTTGTTCAGATATGTAGATTTTGGTCGTGGGGTTTGTGCTGATGTAAACAGAACAGCATCAGGGACCAACAAAATCTCAAGTGTTTTGTTGTCTTTCCGGAATTTTGCGGGGGACGGAGATAGCAGCCATCGCACTGTCTGATGTAATCTCGAGATTTGCGAATTACATGCAACCGTCACATTATATAACAGCGGCGGACAAGTGAAAAAGGTGTCGCTAACAAAGCGACTGTCGAGATGCGAAGCATCGCACGTGCAGTTGCCGTAGCGACGACTAATGGAATTCCTTTAAATCTGCAACTGGTCTAAACTTAACAGGATAATATTAGTACAGAAAGCAGGAGAGACAAACCAGCAATCAAGATAAATTATATCCTCGGGTGGTGGCAGGGTGCTCTGTGTCTTACCACTAATGAAATATCAGTACAATTTATTCTGTATTTCATAAATATATTAGCCAACTTCTTTCTTTTTCAAACAATGAAGGACGCCAGGTTTGAGCAGTAAATTATGCTTGTATGTTTTTTTTCCCAGCATGCCATTTTCTGACAGATAAAACGTTCCAGTGTAGCCCTCACATGTCTTTTAATGTACAGCTTTATGGCTCATCTGTGATCTGCTCTTAGTAATATTAGCAAAACCCAGGACAAATGAGGAAAACCAGAGAGTCAGATTCTTCGCAGCGCGCCGGGGGAGAGCAGGAGCCCCGCCACCAGAGTATTCCAGATTATTTATTTTGCCGTTTGCAAATCAAAGAAATGTCACCACCAGGAAGACGTGTGTTCACTGGCTGAGGCTGCGAGGCGACTCTGCAAAGTGCCGGCGAGCAGAGGGTTAACTAAACAACACAAGAAGAGCAGCCTTCCTCTACCATGGAAAACTTGGGCAATCAAGCCGACTGCTTATGAGGAAACTCATGCGACAGATTTGGGGGCCTATGCTGGGGGCAGGGTTGGGGGAGGGGAGGATCTCACAGCAGCAGGGGTGGGGCGAAACCCCTATAATTCTTTTGAAAGTTGAATCCTCTAAATGGTCCCGCAAATCAGCCACGTTGGATCTACGCATGTGACATGGGTCCTCTGATTGGTCCCACCAATCAGCCACGTCAAATCTGCGCATGTGACATGGGTCCTCCTTACACCCCCACGTGACTCTTGGAGCAGAATCGAGAACAAAACTGCGACATAAATATTGAGACGGGAAAGAAGATGTTTCTAAACAAACAGCGAGAGGAGGGTTCAAATGGAAGTAGGAATGGGGGTTGAGAAGGGGAATTGATTTAAAGTGTGTCTGACGACTGACACTCAACGCTGTCCTTATCCCAGACGTGCACCACAAAAGTCAGAGAGACTTTTCTCCCAGAAAAACATTGTCACTTAACTAAACATTAACACTTCTTGGGGGTTAAACTGTAAGCCAGTTAGTTACTTTAGCTGGTTAGTTAGAAAAAAGCTGAGGCAGTTTTGGGGAATACCCACTTAAAACATTTAATGGTTAACAAACTCTGAGCTTCTATTTGGAAATATGTCTTTTTGTGAATCGGCAGCCGCAAATACTATTGGACACGTGACGCGTTCACAGAAAGCATTTTCACAGCCACGTCTAACAAACCAGATCATATCATTACACATATGGTTGAATAGTGGTACATGTATAAAACAGCAAGTCATAATGATAATGGTGACGCCTGATAATGCTGGAAGCAATTGTACATTTATGATCAAAAATCACCCTAGATGGGTCTTGCGGTAATAAATTACACAACTAGAGATGCATCTGTATGAGAAATATGCAGTCAGTGTGAAGAGCAGCACAGGAAACCGTTAGCTAAGCATTAGCCGCTCTCTGAGACACCGTTCATCGTTCCATCCAACCCCACAGTCATACTGCCAGTCTGCAGTGCACATAAATGACACAGGAGCACTGGGACCCTCATAATTACGATTAAAATAGCAATTATACAAAACAAACAAACATCATTACATACGGCAACAGAGATTAAGATTCTCAAATTAAGGACCTAGAGAACAAATAAATTGTTTTGAAAATCACAAAATACACACATTTTTATATTGCATTGTAATTTGTTTATAGTTTTGTAGACTAAGGCTGGATGGTGTTTTTGGTATGATAATTAGTAGTTATACCAGTAGTAGTGTCGTACCAGTAACAGGTAGTGGAAAATCCTTCTCTGTCAGTGTAGAATCTAATCTAAAGTACCATCTAATCTAATCTAATCTAATCTTGTACTACCTCTGGTCCAGAGGAGGAGCCATTTCTCATGTTGGGGTTCATAATGCTAAACATATATATCAGTGGGGTTTGCATTCTAGGTGTCACCAGGGTTTCCCACACTGCTACCACAACACTGTACTTATGATGGTGGTCTGCGGGAGGCAGGGAAATAAAGCCACTGTACTGTAACTGTGACTGTAGTACCACTGGATTTGACTATCTTATTCGTTTTGGTTGATTGAATCATCAATGGTTTATATTTAACCGAGGCTATTAAATGTAGTCGTCATGTGGAGGGTAGGGAGATCTGAAATACCATCCCACGCAATGGCGCCCCCTAGGCAGAATGTATTGTGAGAAGCCAGTTCC
>JABFEB020000049.1:8647720-8661275 GCA_019775895.2 Stomatorhinus ivindoensis
CCCCCCCCCCCCCCCCCCGAAACTTTAAGTCTGGGACCGGCCCCAGTAGCTTATGGATGAACACTGCATGACCTTGTGGAGGGTAGGGGAGATGAGAGCCAAGTTGGTGATGGTGGGGGGCAGCTTAGGGTTGCAGCTCTTCAAAGAACAAAAAATCCTAAACCACTTCCTCCCCAGTGGGGAATTTGCCAGTCAAATTCATTCAGTTCATCTATCCATTCATACATTTTCAAAAAAGCAAATTAATCTGGTTTGGGCTGCAGTGACCTGGAGATAATCCTTAACGTAACATCAGAACAAACAGATTAGTAACAAACGAACCCAGTCAACTGAATTACAAATCATGAACAGTAATCTCTGTGCTGTTTAAGCATTGACCATAAGGTCACATTCTCACAGCTGAAGGAGCGGTCTCCAGACGGTCTGTGACGTCCATCGCACTGATGGTTAAGGTCCGCCCTCTGGCTGCACGTTGGTCTGTATCGGAGCTCAGAGGTGAGAATAATTATCAGATCGTCTCGCCTGACATCTTGTGAAATCTGGACGATTCCGTGTCGCTCTCCATACAGGCCTGGACGCGTCCCCCGCTCTGAGGTGTAGAGATGTAAACTCGGTGTATGAAAAGCACATGCACAAACACCCCATCTCACAACTCATTGGTCACATGCCCTGTAGGGAGTGGGGTGGGAAGTTTAACATTAGGGGGCGAATTTGGGGGGGGGGGGTCGGTTGCGATCTATATTGCAATATCAAAATGGGCAAGCCTGCAACATCGTTAAAGGATGCAGTGTAAAAAATAAAATAAATAAATAATAAAGATTTCATCACTTACAATAAGACTTACACTGTTCAGGGTGCAGCTTCACAGCTAAACATCCATCTACACATACTTTTTCTGTAACCACTTGTCTTATTCATGGTTGCAGGGGGGTCTATCCCAGAGACTACTGATGCAAGACAGGGAATAACCAGAGGTGGATATTTCAGGCCCAGAAAGTAAAAATCCAGTCCAAGATTTTGCTTCAACCAAGCAGCTGAGTACTCTGTGTCTGTGACTCTTTATGCTCAAATGGTGGGTTGAAACAAAATCCTGGTCTGAATTTTTACTTGTGATAAAATATGATATGATAAAATGTCTGACACAGGACTAAAATCTTCGTTAGGTATATTTTATCCTCATGCTCTGCATGTGTAGCGAATTTGTCTCAGTGATGCACGGATTCACAGTGAAAGACAAGATGTCGCGTCCTTAATTCATCTTATCGGTGGCTTCTGTCTTATGACAGAAACGTGTAAAATAGCAAAAGGTGAACGGTTATCGCGAAACCCCGAAATACAGCAATTTATTTATTTATTTATTTCAGCTCATGTTCATGTTCATTTTTTGGGAAGGGGGGGGGGATCTGTCAACATTGGAGGAGACGCATCCCCCCATCCCCCTATTTCCAACGCCCCTGATCGCTGTTTCTCATCATCAGCTTCAGCTAACCCGGGTGACTGAAGCAGCCCTCCCCCTCCTACCATGCACATTCTAACCTTGTGCCCATTCTTTCCCCGCCTTTCACCACCAAAATCATTTTTAAAAATAATTTGGATTTAGAGGGATTCCGAACAATGGAATTGCCCCCGTAATCGGAACCCGAAAGCCCGGATTACTGCAATTGAGTCTGTGTTCAAAATTAAATAGCAGGTGTCCAGATAAACGTTTTCCCTCATCGTGGTGAGAAATTCCCTAATCCGGGTGCTGCACAAGACCGACAGATGGAGGATGGTTTTCATAATGTCGGATTTACATCTGAGAAACACAGTAAAGGCATTGTCATATTTTGTCGTGACAAGGCATGTTCTTTCATGTTTGCTTTTCCAGCAACCCCTCGTCTTCCCTGACAGCATTTTAGTTCCTTATTATGTTTTTATAGAGCAGCACAGCTTAAATATTCCGCTAAAGTGTTTTCAGATCACAGCAGCTTTCAGTGAAGGCGCCTGTCACCAATCTATCCCTTAGGGGGTCGACACGCTCACAAAAACGCACATCATCAAACGCACGCTTGACTGACGACGCAAAATCATCAAAAGATGTGCTTCCGATGGTGAGCTACATGTTAGCGTCCCATTAACGTGATTTTCTTCTCTGATGTCTCGCACCGGCTAACCTGACACTCAGAGGAAGGCCGAGGGTCCCATGAGTCTCGGATTAAAACTGCTTGCAGTCTGATGAGTCTGCCTGGGGAGTGTTAATGATCTCGGGGGGCCTTGATGCGGAAACATTCCACCGATGCATCGGTGCCAAGGCTGTCCAGCGGTATCACACAAACAGAAACCAGAACCCATTACCAGTATCAGCGCCCTTCCAGTTGCTCCAGAGCGCTGGCAATCCTGAAGAGTCAGAGTGCATTGTGGGTAATGTGCAATGGCTCTACCATAATAAAAATATAATGTTACATGCTTCACTCCCTTTCAAATTTGCATCACGAGTGTCTATTCTGTAATTCAACCTAAATGTTCAGTTTTCCTTTGATTTCAACATTGTACAAAAGAGATTCTGCTTTTTAAACCCAACAGAAGAGCACCATTATATTAGCAATCAATGTGCTCTTTCTAACATCTTAGTATTCCTGGTATAGAAGGCTCTGATACATTCTGAAACATTCCTCTCGCTCTCTAATTAATTATCCAGTCCCCCAGAGTAACACGTTCCTTAATTTGATTTCACAGTCCTCGCCTCTGGCTTCGGGCCAGAGGCTGCTGCATCGGAGTACAGCTAGTGCTCTTCCACACATTGCTAATTTGGTGACGCTGGGCTGCCATTGGCCTGACAATATCCCCGCCACAACACTAAACATGAACAATCTCCAATGGACATGTATCTGCATCCTAATCGAATTACAGTATTGTGCAGAAGTCTTAGGCAGGCAAGGAAAATGATGTCTAGATTTTCTTTATGTTGGTGTAAAACTATATTATGCCCATTAAAGAGTGTCAGCTTAGCCCAGGGGTCTCCAACTCCGGACCTGGAGAGCTACTATCCAGCAAGTTTTCTGTCCCACTTGGCTTCTGATGAGTCATACAGGTTCCTGGTATTTACTTGAGAACAGGAGTGGCTCGTCAGAAGCCGGGTATGATAGAAAACCTGCTGGAAGGTAGCTCTCCAGGACCAGAGTTGGAGATCCCTGGCGTAGCCATTTCAGAACCTCTGCTAAAATCAAGCCCAGTTTTTGCAGCAACCGTCCAGTGCAGCCATGTATTTTTTGACTTGGCCACTAGCACACCAATCTGTCACTGACTTTTTAGACCTATTTATTTAATTATTATTTAATTGAGCTGTTGGTGAAATTTAACAAAATCGTGGAACGGCTGAGGTGCCCCTGAGGAGAGGTTTGGGAACTGAAGCGGTGTTCATCTAGCCATCCAACTAGTTATCAGTAACTTTTTAGAAAACAGAAGAAATTATTACCAGTTTTTATTATGTTACTCTTAATTTGCACATGTTCTAATGTGAAATTGTGTTTTTCGTTCTAAGCCAAAGTACACTTGCTACCCAGATAAACAGCTTTAAACATTTCTTTGGACTGCCTAAGATTTTTGCACAGTCCTGTATATCGAGTACATTTTAGAGGGGTACGAAAAAAAATCCAGATTCTCTGCTTCTGGAAAGGCCCCCAGCTCACCACATCCTAATCGAGTCTCCAGGCCGCCATAGATCATGCCGTCGTCTGTATCTCTGCCGACCTCAACGCCTGTCATTTACCCCCTCCGCTCCCCCCGCCGTGGGCCCAATGTGCTGGTCTCCGCTGTGCCCTCCGCCATTGCTTGCCATGCAAAAAAAGGAAATTCATCAGTGCTCCCTCCTTGGGGGAGAAAAATCGCCCGAGAGCGACGATCTGTCACAGCGAATCAGGTAAAAGCCCTTCGCGTTTCATCCGCTGCCTCTGTCTCCGAGGGTCTAGCTTTTGGGCGGGGGTGGGGAGTACTTGCCAAGTGTCTGCATGCAGGGACAGTACCAGTCAGAGCCACCAGCACCCCACTGTCTGAGACAAAGTGAAATCGACTTGCTAAGCCTGCACCCCACCAGGAGATGGTGCCCTAGGCAGCCGGCTATGTCACTTTATGGGTGGGGGAAGGTGAGCTTGTAGCAATAGTGTGTGTGCTTGTCTGTCTGTTATGTACACATTACATAATATTACCAAATGTCCCCAATATGTGATAAAAACCTGTTTTTGTGACATTGTGGGGACCATTTTTTAGGTCCTCGCAAGGGAAACTCAATTTTATAAAAAATCTTTGACTGCAATCAAAAAACTAAAAGAGACAAATGTTTTGTATTTTGTTGGGTTGCTTATGGTTAGAATTGTGATGTCATCAATGACAGTGAATCACTAAAATTCTTCTCTAGTCCACATTCACTTTCAGCTGACACTGGTTTTATCCAGCTAATGCCCCCCCTACACGGTTGCTGTTCCGTCACCCATGTGTCTGCACCGTATGGGAAATGCTGGGCTGTTTAGCCAAATTTTGGCAGAACAGAGAAGGGGAAGCAAGATCCTTCATAATGATCCAGAAATTTCCGGATTAAACTGTAAATTGTCACACGCCAAAGGTCACTTACCGGAACACGGGTGCCGACGCGTTGGTCATGTGCCCTTTACTCTTTTCTCCTTCTTCACTTGCTTCTTGTCTTCCTGAAAGATTGGCTCTTTTTAACACATTTTTTTCCCCAACATAATTTTATGCCTCGGAAGTTGCACGGCTCATCTTCCTTGATTAAAACGATCCACTCTCCGTCCGTACTTAATATTCTGTCGCTGCGGGGAGCGTTTTGACGAACGCGTGAAAAGTTTTCGCTACACAATGCTGCAGAAGCAGGCGTTCAGCCAGAGACATTAACGGCGAGGGAACAGGAAAATGCATGTTCCTTAAGGCAAGGCCGGGATCAGCTGAGTTGGGATAACAGAGATCGGGAACGTGGCAGTACGACCTATATTGCGTCCCCAAGGCCAGGGTATGGAAAATTAGACTCCCATGATGCACTTTTGCCTCTATAAACAGTGTTAAAAAAACAGGATGGAAAATGTATTATAACTCAATACATAACCTCCTTTTCTAGGAACTACAATTACAGCGCAGACACATTTAGACTCTGAATGTGAAACATTTTACCTCCTGGCTGGCTTGTCACTTTCGTAAGGGGCAGTGGTGGCTTAATGGTCAGGGACCCACACTTGTAATTGAAAGACTGCTGGTTCGAATCCCCGACCATCAAGGCACCACTGAGGTCCCCTGAGCGAGATACTGCTCCCCAGGCGCTGAATTAGCTGCTCCCTGCTATGTCACGAAAGTCACATACGGGTTAAATGCAGAGGACACATTTCTTTGTTGCATGCTGTGGTGTGTTAACACTGATCACCTAATTTATTATTACTATTTGGTGTTGACTTAAATGCTAATAATACATTGTCCACAAATCCCAGCAATGTTTTTTGGGAAGTAAAATTAGAAAGCAAAATGAGAGAGCCTGGTAACGGACCAGCGATGCAGACTGTAACCTTTCCAGGATGCACCTCAGTGCCCTGTGCTGATGGATGGATGGATGGATGGATAAGAGAGCCTTTCACTGACTGTTTCCTCCCTGTAATCGCTCTTGATCAGCCTGCTGGAATAGGTCACTGGGTAATTAAACCCCACACCCTGCAAGCACATGCTGTACCCTTCAGACGGTCACCCTTTCCTTGGCATTTACCTGCTTTTTATCCTTCTTCATACGTGAATTTTAAATGTACTCCCCCCCCCCAAAAAAAAGATTTTAAAAAGGACATCATCAAGATTCAGATCAAGGCCTGCAAACTTACAACGGATAGCGTAGCGGTGGTCAGCTGACGTGCGGCCAACGGATAGCGTAGTGGTGGGGCCGCACTGCTTTTCAGAGTATCATATGCGGAACACACATACACAAACTGCCCACCCAGGCTCTCCATGGCACCTGCACCCTGCCTCCGTACCCCCCCGGAGCACTGTCAAGCAATGATCTGCCCGCAGGTCTCAAATGCACACGGGGTAAGCTGAAGTTGTGAGAAAATCAGACACAAGCAAACTGAGGGTGTGGTAGACGTGCGCAGCGTGATGGAAGTCCTGGTGCGAGGGGCTGCGATAACGTGAAGACAGCAGACCGCGTGTCGAGATTCAGCTGTGGTTTAGCAGGACGGTATGGGCTCAGGAACATGTATGCCGAGCAGCGCTCAAACCCTGACAGTGAAATCACGGCCATTGGAGCAGGTCGGCCATTGGAGCAGAAGCCCCCCCCTCCCAGCAGCCTCAGTGGGGTGGCCGGATTACTGCCTGCAGGAAAGGGCACATTCCTTTCTACTCTTTTTCTTTGACTGAAACATCCTAATTTTTTTATTAGCCCTTATTATATTAAAATAACATATTTAAATGTTTACATTTACATACCAACCAGCACGAGTATGAACAGGCTGCTATGCATTACTCATCCACAGGTACTGTGACTGTCCCACTTTAAACCTACTGAGATCATCTATGTTATCTTCCCATTCATAATCTGCTCGTTCACGTCATGATCTGCTCATTCATGTCATTTAGGGATGGTTGGATTGAATTTCTACTGTTTACAGATCCCCTCCGTCTCAGCCAACGTTTCTATGTAAAATACACGCAGACACGCAGCAGTGCATGTACGTGGCTGTTTTGTGCCAAGATATCATCCCGTTCATTTCCGAGATGTAGTCAGTGGGATACCCCTGCCCGCCCCCCCCGCAGGCGAGTCAGTGTCACCCCCTCCTGAAGCTGATAAAGCCACGTCTGTTCACGGCCTTTGGGATAATGGCGTTTTGACACCGACATGTTTCTGCCGCTGCATGGAAGAGACTCTCCGGGCCATCAGGCTGTCATCTCCTCGTGGCACGCTAATGTCGCTCTCTGCGCAGGCTGCCGCGCCACACCTAGGGGGCGCTATGCCACAAATGAAGCCAGTACACAAAACAGCGATGGTTCAAGAACCAGCCCTGGGCTTAAGGAGTCCATGGTGGCCAAATTAGCCACTAAAAACTGCAATCTGACAGTGGGTCCATTAGAGAGAGTTTGTATGAGTCAGAGTACAATGAGATCAGCACCCCAGTCTGAGCTCAGGGCCAGGATCGACTCTGGAAATCCAAACAGTCTCGAGCCCCATTGATAGCCCAGACATACACATCTCCCCTATGCTCGCTTTGTCAAGCAGACCAGTGTCAGCCACTTAAGTCTGGCTTCTATCCGTTTATCTGTTATGATTCATTAGGGTCGACCCACTTGTTTGTGGCAGATCAGATATGCCGCTCACCCACATTTACAGACAAAAGCCAGAAGCCAAATATAAACAGCAAGACAGATGGCGCGATTCAGGCCTCTCCAGAGTGGAAGTTTGGCAGAGTGTACACAGCCTACGTATTCTTAAAGTGAGTTCATTATTTGCACGTTTAAAAATGACTCCAAGATCACCCGGAGGCCAAAAACCCGCTATCAAACAGGCACATACAGACACCATAAACTAAATTATCAATAAGATAAAATGGCAGGTTACATAAGTGCAAACAGCGTGAGGTTGAGTTTGGGGGACTTCGTGAATAACCACCATTCAGACTAAACAAAACACATTTATTCAATACGTGTTAGGAATGACACACTCTAACAGATCCATATTGTTAAAAGCCTAACATTTAACAGCCATCGACAAAACCCACAAAACGGCAGGTTATGAAACGCACATCACTTCAAAATAAGGGTCCATCGGTAACATATAAAAGGCGATACGAATTTAAACATCCTTTTTTTTAAGTACAGAGGTAATTAGCACTTACAAAGCAGTTCCATTTCTGACATCAAAATAGCATGTAAACGGCAAAACAATCACAGATAAAAATGTGTCACTGCTAACGTTAGAAATCGAGGATGAAGGTTATAATAAATCAGACGATTCTGATATTTTTTTCTGATTCATAGAGCACCACCTACTATAACTCGGCTGTTTGCTTTTACAAAGCGACAAGGACAAAATACGCATTTACAAGCACTAGAAGCAAATTGTTTTCGATATCCATCGCGAATTTGCGCGTTTAGCTTGTTGGGTACGTACGTGTCACAACGATTGGTTTCATATGGGATTTGATTTAATTATAAAACTCATGTAATGCTCCACGGAGATCTGTATAATAAAAACAACATTTGAGCTTTCAGGGGTGTCAAAATGCATATTCTGGATGGCAGTTTAGTCCATCAAGGTCACACACTTTCAGAAAGCCATTGCAAACTATGGTGGTCAGGTATCCCGCTTTGCGCCCCACGGCATTTTGACCCTTTTCCCAGCATTTCAGCGTGGATTTTCTGCCCAATTGTGTTATTTTGTAAATAGAATAGCGGGTAAGTATTAGGAGGTTGCTGGGTTTTTCAGCAGCGTTCATGATGTTCCGCAGCAGCGGTTGTAAGAGGGGAAAAAAATCATTATTATGAATGCAAGTGGCTCCTAATGCTGAATAATACCGAATTGCTAGCCACCAAATGTCCAGAATCTGACGCACGCCGAAAGCAGGGTTACCAATCGACGCGTCCGGCGTGACATCACGCTTTCAGACTCTCAGGCAAGACATCTATCGGCAAATCTATATTATTCCATTATAAAACTAAATTTGCTACATCAGAAGCGTCGGGAAACTTCACAAACCCCACGCACTATTTACAAGGTAATAAAACTGTTACATATATGTACATGCGTGTCCAGACTGGTCTCGGATTGAAAATCTCGCTCCAGCCAGCGGACCGAAGTTGGCAGTCCCGGGAAAAGGGAGTGCGTCCGTCTACGTGACGTCATTGTGATTAATTGCGATTAATAATTTTAAAATGTTTGCATTTGGTGTGTGTGTGTGAGAGAGAGAGAGAGAGAGAGAGAGAGAGCATGCAAAATACTGGTTTATGTCTTTGAGGTACAGTTTACTGGGATTTCAAATATTATTGCACAAATTTACTACCATCCCACATTTTGTCTGCTTGGAGGTGGTCATCCCAGTGCTAACATTGGGGAATGTGTAAATTCCGAATTAACAAAGCGGGGATGGGAATCAAATCCACAAACACAATGTGAGGCCACAATGCAACCCAATGAAAAAAAACGGAGAAATACGGTAAATCTTAAAACAGCGTTGTACATTTTGATTTTGGAATTACCCCTTTCTTAATGAAAATGGGGAACTCCATGTTCAGGCTACATTCCAATGTTCTTAACTAAGTGCACATATGTAATATTAACAATACTTCTACATACAAGCGACATATAAACAGCTGTCACTATAAGCACCGATAATTAAATGAACACTATCAAATTCTCAGAGCTCACAAGCGGCGGATACAGTGGCAGACCCCAGGCAGGTCGCTTCCCGACACCACGGGGCTGCCTCCAGACGCTGGTTATGAGCAGCGTTGCAGTTTCAATGAGGATCGGAGATTATAGATATATTAATTACGTCAGTGGGGCGCCTAAGGGGTCAGTGAATACTTTACCGTGTTGCACACGTAACGTGTAAATTGCACGTTCTGGAAATTAGTCACTCATTCATTCTGATTGAATCGCTGTGCAAATGTACTTGGATTTATAAACTATATAAGTTATATTGGCGATAGTGATGTCATCTCACTTTGCGACCCCGGTACCACAGAATAGCAGATTGTACTGGGAGTTTGGGGGCCCCGATACTCATTTAGCTTCAGCTTTGAAGACTGGAATGCTTCTTTTTCGTTTCTGTTTCGGTTCCTTGTCATCTGCTGCCCCTGCAACCGCCCATTTCCGACAATGTATTTCGCGGTTGCTTTGACTCGAAATCTGCACCCACGTCCAAGACAGCCGTAAGAAAAAAGTATTGCGCCCTCTTGGATTAAATAATGAACAGACTGGCAGCTACATTAAAATAATATAGTGCTTTTAATCGCTTGCCGCAGTTCGTCTGCTTTGAACTTAAGTATCAGCATGAAAATGAAGCCGGAAGATAAAATACGCAGCATGTGAGTGATAGGCCTCTTCTAAGTACTAATACTCATCACCTAAGGGGATTGGGTAATACCACCGGTTATTTAATAGGCTGCGTGTCTGAATACGTGATCGCTACGGATATTATTAGACGTCATGAACCCTCACCTTCCATTTTAGACAGGGGTTGGCCAATCTTATCTGCAAAGGGCCGGTGTGTATGCAGGTTTTTGGGATAACCTTTAGGTCAGCTGTTCAAACCCAGGTGTGAGGACTCTTCAGCCAATCAGTCCCCTAATTAGTGACCTAATTAGGGAGTTGCAGCGAAAACCTGCAAACACATCGGCCATTTGCGGATATGACTGGCCACCCCTGGCCTTAGAGGAGGGGGCTCCGGGGTTGTTTATCATGTGCAGGTAACAATTATCCACACGCAGGACCCCTCTCCGCACCCCCTTCACCTCCTCTTCCAAGTGTGTCGGCATTTTAAATTGGGGCGGGGGATCTGTGACAGCCACCCACTCCCCCAGGCAATAGATGATACCTCCTTCATCGCAGACATCTCTATATAAAGCATCAACCATGACAATCATATTTACTCTTGGGTTTAACACCTCACAGTAAAACTGTAAATATTTACACAAAACCTCAGACTGAAATGCAGCTAGTGAAGGTGCCAGTTCACCATAACGTGATTATCCTGCACGATAAACAGAGCACACACGTAATGACTGTAGATGGATCCACGGTGGTCACATGACTGTTCCTAACATCTTCGTTACTTTAGTTTTAATACACTCATGATTCCTAATATAAGCTCTAAGTCAGTCCTTTCATTACAGCCTGAAATAATCTTCAGACTACCAAAGATGATGATATAATCTTATTGGTTTGACTTGCGTACATACACACGCAAGAGACAGACAGAAAAAAAAACAGGCAATCCGATGTGAAAAACGGACATAGGGAGACGTTATGGTAAACGACGGTATCCTGAAACTAGTTTATAAAGACTCGGGCCTCCCATAAGCCCTGAAATGGAAATTTTATCTTGTGGGTCTTACCTGTTGCCACTGTTGGACAGGGCGTAAACAATTCATTGTGCAATGTGATTAGAGACATGAAGCGCACGTGCAGCTATCTGAACGGAGGAAGCGTCCTTCACCATTCGCCTCTTGCTCCAGGGGTTTGTCTCCTGCCCTGGGTGGCCTTTGGGTTGAATGTCCAAGTGGTTGCGGAGGAGCAACCTCCGTGTGTCAGACGCTGTAAATACCACGCTGATGTAATGCTAACTGAGTTAGCGAGGGCTATCCGAAAGACAAACACCCAAAAGGCGCGGCTTTACTGCTCCCGTGCTCCCCCTGCTGGTGACGCTCTGTGATGCTCCCGGCTTCCCAGTGGATCATGTCTCAGTGTCGCTCTAAAAAAAACCCACCTCAACACACAACCTTCATGTCAACATGTAGCTGTTAGGTGGTAAAGACTAGAACTGACATTTGATGCATTTCGGAACGGTGGCAGGTGCAGAAGATTTCGGTAAGATGAAAGCAAACTGAATAGTCAGAGGATGGATAAGGTCCAAAAAGCAGCTGAAAACACATCGCAATGACTTTGCTTTTCATTAACCAGTACTAACAAGAAGACCCTTCTAGAAAAGTCCTGCTGGAGTTCTGCCTGGGTTTAAAGCCAAAAGATGTTCTCGAGAAGCACGGAATGGTGCGTGGACGTCACACAAACCACTAAGCGATGGTGGAAGCATTCCAGGATTCTGGAGAGTGTCCCGACTCGGGGACTGCGCCCTTCCCCAGCTCTCAAGAGAATTCCTCCGGCGACGTGCTGGTGGTGCTGTACAGGTCGGGCCGCCGGGAAGCTTTGGCGCTGCTGCGGTGGCAACCGTTGGCGCTGGCGTGCCGGGAGCCGGGCCGTTTGCCACGGCCGGTGCCGGGGTTGTCGCCGTCGGCAGGGTCGTAAACCACCACCATACTGGACTCCATGCGGGAGAGGGTGTATGTGCTGTTCTGCCGTGCCGGGTGGTGCCGTGTGGCCTGCAGCTCCAGCTCATCATAGCTGGACACCTCCACGAATGGGCACCAGCGGAACGCGCGCTTGAAACCGGCCCGGAACCTGCGGAGAGCAGATCGCACCAGACCGGGATGAGCACGGCTGGACCGCGACACGAACTAATAACCCTATTCTGTGTGTGTGTGGGGGTGGGGTTCATAGAGACCGTCACATACACACAAAGCAATAAATGGTTTTCTTTTCAAGGTTACTGAAGGGGCAGCATGTTGAGCCAGTGCAGCCCAGGGTTATGGGTTCAAATCCCGCCGCTGCCCTGTCTATGAATTTTGCATGTTTTCCCTGTGTCTCCTGTCGTGTGCCCTGTGATGGACTGGCGTCTTGTCCAGGGTCTACCAGTGCCTGGCTGAGAGTCGAGGACACCGCCCGCCTTGCTTAGGACAGATGGCCCTGAGATGAGCAGCACCATAAAAAGGCAGCGGAGGGGACTCTAGCCCCACGACAGGTGGTGATGAGAGCAAAGCAAAAAATCAGCCAAATGGCTCGTCAGTTCCCAGCCCTTTCAGTCTGCATTGCTTTCTCATCTCTCAAGGCTATAAATGTTCTGTAAAACTATTGTCAGAGCTACAGAATGGCTCTCTGGATTGCCAGGACGTTGCCTCTGCAGCTGTGTGTTCAGCCCAAGTCCCAGTACTGAGGCCAAAACACAAAAAGTGGTACATGAACACACCTCGGAGCTCGATGACACCGCAGACACTCTCATAATACCGTACAAAAGCCTGACTTCACCCTGAATCCTGTTGATCAGAGGATCCGATTCCCAAAGCTTCACGCCACCCCCAAAAGACATTTGCTTAACCGCTGCGCCCCCTGCTGGTGGGACAGTGCGACAGCAGGGAGTGCCTACCTGCTGTTCAGGCAGCAGTAGATGATGGGGTTGTACATGGTGGAGCTCATAGCCAGCCAGAGCACGGAGAGGTAGACCTGCTGGATGTACTTCCATCTGTTCAGTCTCCTGTTCACGCCCGTGATGATGAAGTAGATGTGATAGGGCAGCCAGCACGTGGCAAAGGTCACTACCACGATGATCATCATCTTCACCACCTACGGGGGGGGGAGGAGACACAAGAAACAAATCACAGCCCAGTGGGTTTAAATGGACGTGTCAGGATGGACTCCAACTCATTTGCTGCAACAGAGTTAATTACCTCAATATGATTCGCATTTAATTTCAAATGAATTGCACATCTTGGAAACCAGTAAGGTTTAGAACAGGATTGGGGAACTTGTTCCATGGAGGGCTGGTGTGTGTTCGGGTCTTTGGGATGGCCCCTCCATCGGCCAATCACAGAGAGTCCCCAGGACTGGAGTTGAGAAGCCCTGCTTTATTATTGGCTGACTGAGAATTCATCCCAAAGACCCGCACACCCGTCACCTATCAGCCCCCCCCGGCTCTTTTGGTGTCACGGTTAGTGCCTGAGATCCACACCAGACATTTTCTACTGCATTCAGGTACTGAGATATTCAGGC
>JABFEB020000049.1:8665214-8678147 GCA_019775895.2 Stomatorhinus ivindoensis
CTTGGCATTCTTTCAGCCAGCTTCTAGATGTAGCCACCTGGAATGCTTCTCCAGCAGCCCTGAAGGAGTTTCCATAAATCCTGGGCACAAGTTGGGTATCTTGCTCTTACTCTTCGAACAAACTCATCCCAAACCTGCTCTGTAGGTTTTACATTGCCGGATTGCGGGGGCCAGGTCATCTGTCACAGTACTCCATCGCTTTCCTTGTTACTACATAACCTCGAGGTGAGCTTAGGGTCATTATCTTGTTGAAAAACAACTGATTTTTAGTAGGTGTACCCAGACTTTGGCACCAAACATTACTGTTTTTACCAATTTACATTCTCAGATGACACAATTCAGCTACCTGCTCAAAGGTATGACAGAAATAGAAGCATAATTCTGCATTTCCTATGTGCTGCCTCTTGAGGGCGCATGTTAGCACTCCTAAGGGGGAGGACAAAAACAAGGGTTTGTTCCCCTGTGGCTCACAGAGACGAAACCCGGTAACGTTAATGCTCAGATATCGGGGCATCCTTTACAATAAGAGCGGTCAGATTAAGCTCGGTTTCAATACCGACCTACGAGGATTTAATCGTAGAGCCGTGTCTGAGACGCTGAGCCCCAATTCACGCTTCCTCTGAGCTTAATGACGGAAACAACCTCAGTCACAGGGCACCTGATGCTTACAGGTGGCAGGATTTAAGAAATGTTCTGGTCTGAAGGCAAAACTGGAAAAAAGAAAATCAGCTTCCCATGTGGAGACTGAAAGATCAAAATTAAAGAAAATCCACTTTCAGATGAATAGCTAAAATGAGGCTGGGGGGTGGGGGGGGGGGGTCTCCAACTGTGTCATTTGGTCAAGAGACTCTTCACAAGAGTCACAAAAGAAGATCGCAGGTGTCTGTATTTGCTAAAATGGATTTATTCCGGCCGTCGTTTGAGAGTCGTCTGAGTCGCTACCCTGAAGTACCCCCCCCCCCCCCCCTTACACACGAACATGGACGCACACACAGCTATATGTCCTCAGAATGCAGACTCCATCCCCAGGATGAACCTTCCTGACGGTCTGAGTAATTGCAGTCTTATGCAGGCTGTGAGTAATTACTCAGTCTGCCTCCGATGGCTGGCAGAGCAATTACAGGACCGGTGATGATCGTGGATACAATAACAGACTTAAGACCTCTCAAATGTTTACTTCCACTTACGAGGTTCAAACTCGGGGGAGAGAAGTGTTCTGATCGCCCACAAAAAAACAGGAAACATAAATTCACAGATAAATAGGTACTGATGACTTGGCAAAACCATTCAGATATTTTTATTCACATCCATGACAAACTACCAAGATATCGGTAATGACTATTTTCTTATTTCCTCCTGGTCTGAATTGTCTTGGCCTGGAGCAGTAATTCGTTTTGTGAAGAGAATGTAAATATTTGAGCTATCTCACCTGCAGAGAAAAGCAGGCGAGCCTTCAGCTTGCTTTAGAAGGCTTACGATTTGGCAGCTAAGTGCACCGTGATTCCACATCTGGCGCCAATTTGCTCGCTGCTGGGTCCGATCCAAACGCAGATATGCATGAAGGATAGCCATGAGGCCGTCCCATTGCTCTTTTGGCTGCAGTCGGTCACGTGTGGGCCGGATTTTCATCTCTATTTGGATCGTTCCCCAGGGTGAGATTGGCCACTTACAAAGTAAACAATCGGAGCGCCTTGATCACTGGCCAACCTCGGCACGGGGTGCTGCTGTGCAGCGATGGCTCAAATACCATCTGAGCTTCCTTGCGCTCTCACCCGAGGGATCCCTGCTTCTCATCTTCTCCTTATCATCTACTGGCTTGGGGCTTTATCTTATCTTAATTATTCCACCGCTATAATTGAGTGTGGTGGACAAAATGGAGCCAAGATGGCATGGCATGACATCTGAGGCACAGTTGTCCTGTGGCATGGGTAGTATATGTAATGAGAACATCAGCTAAATGAGTCCAAGATGCTTTCTGAGCTCAATTATTATTACTGAGACAGGAATATTAGCTTTTCACAGAGTAGTTTTTCAGCAACAGGTAGTAACCATTAGCTCTCTGGGACACTCTCCCATTTCAGAGGCCTGACTCCTCGTGATCCGCCTTACCTTTCTCTTGGCCCGAAGTTGCCCGTGGTAGTTGTCAGACGTGTCTCCGGGGATCTCGCCTCCCCATAGGGTGGCCCCCACGATGGTGTAAGTGATGGCCATCACCACTAGGGGCAGCATGTACACCAGAACGGTGACGATGATGTGATACCTGACCCAACACAGGGAGGAGAAGGTGGTGGGAAAGGAAAGAAGTCAAGTGCCCAAGTTTAGAGATGGACAATTGAGGGGGCCATGAGGGCTAGGGGGCGGGGCTCACATGAGGGGGTCCTTGGAGTTCCTGGGCCAGGCCACATAGCACAGGGTTCTCCGTGGCATCTTCTTGGTGGTGGAGTAGAAGCAGAGTGGGAAGGCTAGCACCACGGCCAGCACCCAGATGGAGGCGATCACCACCTTGGTCGCTGTAGCTGACAGCCTGGGCTTCAACGGGTGGATGATGGCCATGTACCTATGCGGAGAGTGTGACGGCCACACCGGAGTAGGGGTGGGGCCATCAAACTATATGCCAGGTCTCATAACATCAAACACACAGCATGTCCTGTACACAAGAACACCTTCACAGGTAACTCCTGACGAAATATCAGCAAAAATGCCCAACGAATGACTGCACATATACTGATTATGAATGTATTATTTAAACACACATCGAAAAAGACGTTTGCTAAGATGTTATCAAGATCATATTTGTAAAAAACTTGAACTGGGTTGACCTTGGGGAGGGCACATTGTCCAATCACTGCCTTGTGTAACCCAAGAGAAATCTATGAAGCGACCAATGGGAAGTGAGTTCAACTGGTTATTGATTGGCAGATTGGATTGATTCATTATGCGGTTTTCCATCAGAGAGTAGTTGGGGGTAGGGTGGGGGGGAAGGTCTCCTCTGCCACATGCAACACATGCCCCCCTCCCCCAAAGGCCTGACATACAGGGAACTCCAAGAGCATAAATACCCAGACATCCTGGGGCAGTCGGTGCTAACCTGCTGTCTAGCTTCCGCGTCTCTTCATCCATATCTTGGCAAAAAAATAACATAAGAACATCCATTTATGCCATGGAAAAGCTTTGTGGTCGCCATGGTTCTGCTAATTGTGTTACACAGTGAAGCAAAACGGTAACCAGGTTTGCAGACAGTGCTAATTTCAAATCAAACACTTTGGCTTCTAGACCATTTGTCGTGCCGGGCGGTGGGAGGAACAGGGCAGATTAATGTACTTGATGCCAGACGGGGGGGGGGTCGCCGTTTCCCTTGACGTGGGGAGCTGCAGCAGAGAGGAGTCTGACATAGTATGATTTTCCACGCAATTGGGCTTGGTGACACAATGGAGACCTAGCTAATGCCAACGCCGGCCCAGCCAGACCTTGGCTCTATTGACGTCATGCCTATAACAGCGCATTATGGGTAGCGATAAAATCACTATGTGTGTCCATCTGCGGTTTCTCTCCATTTCAGCTAATGACGAAGGCTTAAAACCAAATAACGGCGAGACGGGTCGGCAAAGACGCCTGCTTTCTTTACACTGTCCTTTGTACTCTTTTCAGCATAGAGATGCAAACTGAAGACAGGTCATTCTGGAGGAAAGCCATCTTTGTGGTGTCCTGCAGTTGACATTGACTTGACAAAACCATAACAATAACTGATTCATGGCTTGGCTCAGACTGACCCTCAAAGCCTCTCTTGGGGGTGGGATTAGGGGGTGTCTGTCTGCAGTAGGAATGCACAAATTATTTTAATGCCCCTAAAGATGTTTCCATTGCCTGCACTCAGATCAAGGACAGAGTGCCGACCGGAGGAGATAAATTACTGATCCCGTTCAGTAGCACTAGCTAAGGTTGCACTGGCATCGTAGGGTGATCAGACTCACCTTGACCCTGCACTGGAAAAGTGTTTATGGGAATTGGATGGATGGATGGATGGATGGATACCCCTAACTAGCTATATTTTTATTTTTTATTTTTTCCCCTTATTTCACAGAACCTTTTAAATAAGTACAAGCAGGTCTGAGATGATGTTATCCTATAAATGAGTAAACTATACATTGTTTTTCTTAACTAGTACCTTAGCTAGTACCTTCACTAATTGCATCAGCTGTTCTCTCTCTGCTTGCACACAATTTCAATTTCAATTCAGCTTCAATTCTGATGTTTACTCTTTAAACAGCACCCCGGCCAACGCCTGCTCTTAGTAATGGTTGCTTTACATTGTTAACATGTTTACATTTATGCTGCACTTGTTGCTCACTGAAGGCCTTAACATTTCAAGTAAGAATCATGAAAGCCGTTTCAACGCGAAAAACCACAGGATCTGCCACTGGGGGTCCGTCACGTTAACGAACACACAACCGAATCACCTTCATAAATAAGTCATTGAACCCCAGAGAGGCTTCCAGGGTCCAGGGGTGGAGGGGTCTGATTGGCTGGGGCGTGATCGGTCGCAGTTGATTGGTCTCGGTTTACAGAGGACCAATGGAGCTGCGGATCCCCAGGTGGCAGTCTGCCATCATTACTGCACATTTACACGGCAGGAGTCCCTGACAAGAGCAATTTCCACAGCTTATTACGGTCATACTTAATTTATTTATGCTGCTGGATCTCAACCAGGGAAACTCCAACAAGGAGAGCTGCCGTCTCCCTCCATTTGTGCGCCAGCAGAAGAACGCCAAGTTACTTATTTACCACAATCCTCCAAACATTTTGCAGTTTTCTCTGCTAGACTGAAGAAATGTTTGTGTGAGGTAAAGGTGCACGGAGTCTGCTCAGCCCGGCCTGGACCATCTAGAGCCCTGATAACAGGTGGAGGGCATTCTGCCATAGGTTTAGCGTCATTCAAACATATCCGGCCCAGTACTGGTACCAAAAGTCCAAAGCAGGCCTGCCGTAATCATTGAATTTCTTAATACAGCGACCATCCAGAACGTCTGTAGAACTATATATAAATTATCCTGACATTCTGCAACCACCTGCATGTTCCGGCCTCCAGTACTAAAAGGAATTCCTTGCACTCCAATGTTGACTTCAAAACGTTGCCAAATGGGATTTCCTGATCAGTTGGAAAACCTTTTGGGGTCTGCTGTGCTTCAAAGCACTCAGGGTGTGTGTGGAGTTTGTGTATTATACCCACAATGCACTGCTTTCCTCCTGCAGTCCAAGGAGATGCAGTGAGTTTGACCAGCATCCCCTTATTGTCCATGAGGTGTGAATGGGTGCTTATGTGTCCTGCAATGGACAAGCATTCCAAACAGGATATTCCCTGGATCGGGTCCCCTGGGAACTTTATTAGATAAGTGGCTCGGATATGGATGGATAGATGAATCCCAATCATGCAGAGACCTGCGGCGCAACTGAGATCCCTAAGCGCAGTCCTTCTATTCCCAGCCGATTCCTGCGCTTTTACAGATTCTACTAAATCTTACTCTCGGAACCCACGGCAGTCCTGCAGCAATGAATACAGACTTCGTTTCCAAACCACAGTCGTCGATAATAATATATGTAGTCAGTCAGTCTAGAGCAAATGACTGCTCTGGATGAACGCTTAGTTCATTTTTATTGTCATAGTAGGCCTATCTGAGGTAAACGCGTGGTAAAACGAGCGCTTCACCAACTCTGAAGCACTTAGTTTACAAAGCCACATACTATCTGTCATAAGTTAGTCTCCAAGTACCTTTGTGAGCAAAACGTTGGCGTCTTGTGAATAGATTAAAACTTTAATATTGATTCCAGCTTAAGTGTTACGCAAAGGACAAACACAACCCTGCCTTTTATTTCAGAATGTTATATTCCACCGTTTATAGTAACATTCATGTTCTCATTTTATTTAATGGCTACGGATTTTACCACTGTTACTGCCACGAACACTTCGCGGGAAATTCGCAAAGGAAATAGACAGATCAAAACTTGTGATCGTTGTCAACACCCAGACGGTTTTAGATTTAGATTAAGCTTTGATCGCACGGGGACGCCCCCCCCCCCCCTTCCCATTCCAGTCAATAAATAATTTAACATTTTTTCCCCACGGCAAGCACTTCAGGAGCGACGTCCCGTGTATTTCATTTCCTTTAATAAACGGTTACAATTCCATGCTAATTAAGGTTTGATCGAATCTCACTTTAATCACATCTCGCATGAATTTGTGGGCCTCCGGGGAAATTCGATTCTGCAAACAGAGCTGTTCTTCAAATATTTTACAATGCATGTAAAAAAAAATACCTACAATGCATAAGCTGAACACAGTGACGTTAAGGAGTGAGATATCCTGCATGCGTTTGAGGGACAGCTGTTAGACCTACCTGTCCACGGCGATGGCAGTCATAGAGTAGATGCTGGCGAAGACCGCAGCCACCGGGAAGAAGTTGTGGAACTTGCAGTAAGCCTTGCCGAAGTACCACTCTCCATGGGCGGCGTAGATGAAGTTGATGAGGGTGTTGAAGGCAGCCATGGACACGTCGGAAAACGCCAGGTTCAACAGAAAGTAGTTGGTGACGGTTCGCATGCGCTTGTGAGCCAGAATGATCCAGATGACTACCAAGTTGCCGAAGACGGCCACGGCCAGCACGGAGCTGTAGGCGACCGACCAAAGCGCCACTTGCCAAGGCGGCTGCACGAACTGGTTCGTGACGTTCCCGGGAATGCCGGCGGTGCTGTTGGATCCATTGTTTGGCAATGCCATTATAAAAGTTATTGTTTTTTAAACTCAGTATCAAAATTCTAAACGCAAAATCTATATGGTGGGTAAGTTAGGGGAATCGATAGTTTCTCCGCCGCCGCAGATTTTGCGTGACGATGAGTGGTCAGCGCTACCCGGAGCGGTGTGCGCGCCCAGACCGCGTCTCATTGCGCGGATGCATCGCTGTGCAGCTCGGAGACTCACCGTGAGCAGGGAGCCCGAGGACTGAGGCGGTCACAGGGGAAGGGGGGCTGCCGAGCAGACGCGCCCCCAGCCCAGCCCACGGTCTGACGAGCGCAGTTTATTGAAGTTACTTCAGCAAAGCACCAGTCTGATGCGCGTCCCTTTCCACAGCACTGACGCGCACGCCTGAGTCTATCGATCCTCCCTGATGGCTGAAATGAAGCTGCTTGGTGCGTCTATGACTCAAATCAGCTATGCAATGTGCCTAATCCCAGCAGTTTTATTATACAGTACACCTGGCAATGATGGTCCGATTTGAGAGTGCAACCTTAATACTGCGTAATATTGATGGGAAACCCGGCACGCAAACATCCCTTGAAAGTTGTAATCTGTTTGGGTTCCATAACTCATATTCACAGGTGTTTCCGAAGAAATCACTCGCATAACAATGCAGCTCCCAGCCCATAGGAAAGTTCGCTGTGCAACAGTCGATAAATTCAATACTACGGTGTGTGTGTGTGTGTGTGTGTGTGCCGTTCCTATGGACCCGTCGCTAAAAATTATCTTAGCAAATTCATCAGGGAAGGTGCATTATTCAGCTTCTACACTGGTATCCTGCATTCAAATAAACTGTTAGTCCCAGGTAATTAGACACTGCAGCCAGAAACAGCACAATAACATTTATTAATATAGTACACTGGAGAACAACAGTTCATTTCAGTTTAATTTTCTGGGGCATTGTTGTTTTACACATTGTCCCAAAACAGATCTTACTGACAAGTCTGACTCGACTTATTAATGTTTTGATGCCTGATTGTATCGCGTTGTTTTCATTATTCAAATATTCAGTCATTTTCTCTGTTCTATTTACTAGGGCACATGAAGCGAAGGGCTGACATATTACACGATCAGACATTTGCATTGGTGTCCTTGCCTATCTGCATTCAATACACCACATTAAGTCTGTTGTCGGGTTTTATTCCTTGCAGTGTGTGACCCGTGTGCGTGCATTGCCTTGTCAAACCCTGCAGTTAATGTTTTTAAATCTATTTGCAGGGCTTCAGAGCCAATAATGTTAAGGCAGTTAAGTCCACTGGCAGCAAATGAGGGGCTGATGAAGCTCACTCCTACCCTAATCGTGTCAATAAAGAGACGGAGGCAGAGGAACAAAAGAAGGGAAGTGACAAGCGTCTTCCCAGCGGCTGACAGCTTCACCCTCCTCACCGACATCTCGCAGCCCCCCATGCCCTCTGAGAAGACCACGGCACCCCGAAAAGCTGCCTTTTGTTTCTACTTTAATTTTGGCACTTGCAACAGAGGGACATTTGCTCGTCGTTCAACCGCACCGCGTCTAATTATAAGTCTGGGGAAGTAATGCGCTGGAAAGTCCGACTCCCACATGCGCGCAGACGAACCGCAGTGTCCCAATTAGCGGCTGTCAGATTGTCTCGACAAGGACGGCAGTCAGGCAGCCCTCCTCTGCGGCGCCGATCGCACGGAGCCTCCGCACATCGTCCCCGGCCTTTCCCTCCGCACTCACATCTCATATTTACCGCCAGACATTTTCCTCTGACCTAAACTAACCACACGCACAAATTTCTCCGTGTCTGCCTCTCACACAGAGCCTTGTAACCCCCGAGGCTGCTTATGGTCTTTGCCCACCGTGCTCAGGTTCGCTTTCTGCCATTACAGCACGTGGGCGTCTTTATTATTAACAAATATAATATCAATAGCGCTTTTAAGCTATACAATAGGCCTACACTAAGTACTTCACAGGAGGATTAATACACAGTGTGGGAAAATAGACTTGAAGGTAAAAATACAGAAAACACACAATAAATAAAACAACAGGAAGAAAAAAAACGAATATTTGGCTGTTTTTGAATATGTCCGCACATTTTTTGAATGTCGGAACATTTTTAAGACAGACTGAGACTGAATCCCATAGGTCTTTATACTTAGATCAATGTATGTAAGCTAGAACTGCATTAAAAGCAGGATGAAAATTTGTCTTGATTAAAGTATTTACAGCATCACAGATACTCAGAGTGCAAACAGCATGTGAGTGAGAACTGGTCATAAAATAAGAAGCTGAATTGTGGTGCCATTGGTGCTGCGTACATGCAGTACTCACCTCTAAACTTTCCTGTACACACTGATCAGTGTATAAGCTTTCATAACAGCACAAAATATATGCATGAAATACACACACACACACACACACAGTGCATCAGGTTCTGTCAGAGAACGAGAATTGTTAGATACCAATATCCCATATAGTCGACATGGAGGCAGATGTGGGGATTTGGGTTAGAGGATGAATGAAAGTTTCCTGGGTTCGTCCCATTAAGTGGATTTCATAACACCAATGCAAATTAACTCCCCTTTCGGCCGTAATGGTCCCTCGCGGGCTTTCGTCTGCGAAGGCTGCAGCTCATTAGAGGTGCTCGTTTGAGGATGTGTAATGGGTTTACTTCTGGATTATTCTGCAGGCAGATACGCGAACCTCGCTGCTTCCCTGGCTCTCCGTCAGATGAAGGTCGCAAACCTAAAACCCCGAATATTTTGGGCCATTAAATAAATCATTATGCAAAACCTGTGCTTCTATGAAGCATGTTATGTTTTCGCAATGTCATTTCAAAATAATGACAGCAATGTTTTACCTTGTTAGGTTAAAGGGGCTTTACATGCCAATAAACCATTAGCTGAACAAAATCTACCACAGTCGATTAAGAAAATTATTCCCATATTTTTTCAAGTCGTCTTCTTGGAAATAATAGTTGGCCCTATGTTACCTGCTTCTGCAATACCAGCAAATAAATAGGTTTGAGGAAATAGGGAGAAACGCATATGTGAAATACGGGTCAGAGTGTCACACTGTCACGGCCGCAGGGCGTGGGGCAGGCGGGGAAAAGCAGGGGGGTGATCCACTTTCGGCTCCGAGACAACGAGGGTTTATTTAATACAACTAAAAACATATCAGGGAAAATATATCAAAATAAATGGACCACGAGGGGCCGGAAAACAAAGATGGAAAAATAAGGAGTTAATTAATTACCAAGAAACTAAACACAACTAAGGAACAACCGATGACTGGGAACTGGGGAACACAGGGAGCAGAAATAGAAACTAAACAGACCAGCAACACATAGCTATTTAGTGCAATGACAAGTAGAACAACAGCAGGCGCATAAATACACTGACTAAACCGGGTTAGCGAAAAGACAGATGTGGATCAGACAGCAGACCAATTACTGGGACAATGAGCAACAAATAATCAACAATCTCTAGGCACAGGGAAATGGCCAACAGGTGGAACAGATAACAAACTTAATCATGAAACCAAAAGACTTAACAGGACAACTAGGAGACAGAATCTAGCTACTAGGAAAATACTAAGGACAGGTATTACATAATCATGAAATGTACAAAGCAAAATCCAAAACCAGAACACAAACCACAAACAATTAACAAGAAACCATAAAGATAAGCATGAGGGAAACCAGGAAACACTATCGACAGGACACTAGCCAAAGCAGCCTTAAACTCACAACCAGCAGGTACTGTGTCTCAGAGCCACACACTCAGCCCACTGAGCTACGCAGCAGTCCAGGGGGCAAGGGAAACACACTAAGGGCTTAAGGGGCAAGCGAGAGGGGGAGGACCGGATGACCAGCACCACCTGCTGGCCAAACGGGGAGGAGACACAAAGGGCAGCGACAAGTGGTACAGACCCTGACACATGTCTCTGAGCTCAGCTGGAGAAATCCCAACTTCAGGAAATATTAAGTGGAATATAAATACAGAAATAAAGAAACGTTTCATTTGAAAGCTGCCCATTTCATATAAAACTAGTGATGTGAAATACCTTGGCAGTGGGAACATTAGTCGATACAGGTTTTCTTGGGTACATGACTTAAACAAGACAGAAGCAATTTCCTGCACCAATGGATTCTCAGCCTATAATTGGGTTTTACTAAGACGATACTTTAATTGACGGCTGCGAGTTGTATTCACGGAGCGAGGCAGATTTCTTGCAACCTCCAAGGCTTTACAAGGTAAACATCTAGCAGATCGTCACGAAGTTCACCTCTGTGTCACATAAATTAACCCAGGACTGCAATGGTGGGCGTCACTAACGGTCAGTCATGTGCTAGAATGCAGTCATTTTTAAGAGATTGGAGAACCTGTCACTGGCTGGTTCCTTGGCTGGCACCATAGACTCGCGCCTTCAGCGCCATGTTGCAGCTCTCATCCATAGCAATGTGGACACCACTCCATCTCCTTTGGGTTTCTCACATTTAGCTCGCTGCTGTCATCCATACCAATGGACTGGCCATCCTGGATCCGTCCAATGCTTTTCGGATCCTAGATTCTTTGTGAACATTAAAATTTTACCTGCATCTATTATCCACATTTACATTTACTTACTTTGGAACAGTCTTGCCCTCTATGTTAAGTCCGCTTCCTCTCCAAATGGTTTTAAATCTTACAAGTGTAAAATGCATCCATGTGTATTAGCATTCCCTGGGTCATATTAGATGTCATGTTCTTTTACTTTTTATACTATTATATTTGTGCATTTGTTTATAATATTTGTGCATTCGCTTTTTTATTTTTAATTTTAACCCATTTCTGTATCATACACATTTTCATTTTGTCTTTCTTTTTTTCCGGTGTGGTATGCTTTTGTTTGTACAGCACTTTGACGAACTGGCAATGTTATATAAAGAAATACTGACTTGACTTTCGTTTAGTAGACACTTTTGTATAAGGCGATGTTAGAGTGAGGCAGAGTGATCCCACACGCTCGTCAAATGCAAAAAGGTGAAATTCACTGATATCTTCAGCCGAAAAGCCGTAAATATGCTAGCAGCGTGCTTTACCCTTCTGAAGTATGTCTGTACCTCCCAAGTCGGGTCAGAAGCCCTGTGCCTGTTTCACTTTGTTCCGGAGATGGAGGACGGAGAGGTAGATGATTACTCCTCGCATCATCCTGAACATGGAGCAGCGTTTACACCGACTCAGGACCGGGCTCAGCCCCCGTATATTCAAAATACATCCGTACTAAAACACTCCAGCGGCCGAGGTCTAGCTAGGGGCACCATGACTTTTAGCCCTTAGAAATCGCCCTCAGCGTACGAGATTTCATATTTTCATGATGCACGCAAGGTTTTCAGTCTGCCATAAAGTTAGAATTTCGTTGCCAGCATCAGAATTAATGATTTCATGAAATTGCCTGTGTTGTTAAAACAACATTGTAGAAAATAACCTTCCCGTTTATTGCAGTTATTAATTTAACTCAGTCATCGCCCGGGCGTTAATGAAAGCATTTTAGAAGGGAACCATAATTTACCCAAACTCAATGGCCTCGACGATCTCCCGCTGTTTGATGACATCTGTAATGGATTCTTCCCCCGTTTGCTGTAGCAAATGTATAGGGCTTGTTTCCTCGTATGTGTTTCCTGCAAAGGGCTGATGGTGCTTTTCCTGCTTGGTCTCTGCTGTCAGCATGGATACGGCATTCTACAGCTGCCGCGTAGTCTACGGATGCGGGAAGTTCCCGGGTTCAATAAGCAATTTCAGCGCCTAATCTGATGTCAGATTCGTGGTCAGTGTTATTTTATTTTTACATCTTTTTTTTTGCTATATCGTTTACGTCTTTTGACCTTTTTATTCCTTCATATTTTATCACATTTATTTGTTTATTGTTTGTTTGTTTAGTTTTTATTTGCTCTTCCTCATTTTACTCCGATTTATTCCATCCTTCTATAATTTCATTGACTTGTATGTTACTTGTTTCTCTGTCTTTGGTTTTATTTTTATCTCATAAATGAAGCACTTTCAGCTGCATTCCATGTCTGAAAAGTACGATAAATAAAAATTATATTATCATCATCATCATTGTCACGATGCGTGTCGGCAGCGTGCCTGGATGTCGGTGGCGTGGAGCAAACAAGGCAATGAGGCAGGAATATCCA
>JABFEB020000049.1:8718283-8731937 GCA_019775895.2 Stomatorhinus ivindoensis
ATTGTTTTGTAACCCCCCCCCCCCCCCCCCGCTCTCTGGGATGGCCTCCTGGCTCTCTGTCACCTTAGCCCCACGCCAAATAAGTAGTTATGCAAGACGGGTGGATTTATTGTGGTCTCACAAAAGAAAAAAGCTAGAAGCCCACCTATTTGAAATCCACTCGGCCCTCGGCTTCCTGCCCTTACAGGCTGGCTAATCGCTGATGTGTCCATGCAGGGCAGTCGCACGAATCACACCCAGCTGATAATTGGCCCCTGACGAAACGGCACGGGCATTACTCAACACCCCCGGTCTTGTTTAAAGAGAGACGCAGCTCAGAACGCTGCATAACCCTGGACAGGACACACCTGGTAAGGGTCCTGGCCGCAGGCGTGCGTCTCCCGGCTGCTTATCGGCATGCTAGCAGCATTTTAGCATAGCTAGCTAGCAGTCTGTGGTATAGTTGTCTGTAAACTTTACGGCGGGCGCCTTATTTTTGCCATTGGGACATTATGTAGGTAGATGTCAACTGATGATGGTTATCGTGACTCTGTCTCCTGTCCTCCAAAGAGCCCCTCAGACCCTCGCTTTTCTCTTGCAGAGAGATACACCATCATGAACCTCTTGCTGCCGTTGGCTTTGTTTTTCACGGCTGTTGCTGCAGGGGTGAGTATCTGGGTATTTTGCTGTTTTCTATTGCATGTCATCGAACAATATCTGTTAAGCAAGTGCTCAGATGGATAATCTTATTGAAATTAACCAGAAGAAGTAACTTTGATGAAGACTGAGAAATTCTGGTCCATATAGATCTTCAGTCTTCAGACTTGACCTTAAATAGCTAACTGTCCTGCAGGCAAAAGGCCACATCCTATGACCTTATTGGTAGCTACTTGGATGGTCTTGGGAAAAGTTTTTTGACCATAGATCTGAATTACTCCAGTAAAAATGCTCAGCTCTCAGGCATTGTGAATATAAGGTATGATAATAATTTAATGACAGTCAAATCTTCTGTTCTCAGCCTTTTCATCCAAGAAAGGGGCAACCAGGTGGGCCCCTATTTGATGGTCAACAAGGATCAATGGACACAGGTAGACCAATGGGAGGATCAATGGATTCAGACAGACCAATGGGAGGATCAGTGCATCCAGGTAGACCAATGGGAGGATCAATGGATTCAAACAGACCAATGGGAGGATCAGTGCATCCAGGTAGACCAATGGGAGGATCAATGGATTCGGACAGACAAATGGAAGGATCAATGGGTACAGACAGACCAATGGGAGAACTAAGCAATCCAGCTAGACCAGTGCGGACAGGGGAAAGGAAACCCCATCTGCCGGGGGTAAGGTTTTAATGCATAATGTTGATTACTATATGTCAGCTTTTAGCCCATTGAAATAATACAATTGAACGTAATTTCTTCTGATGTTCAGAAAGCGCAAAGGCCACCCAGGTCTCAGGAATACCTCAGACTGGGGCCATGGGGTGGAAACATGGGCGGGGAGGGAGCAGACCCTCAGGAGTATTGGAGAAATCCCATGCAGGTGATCTTATAATCCCCAACCTCCTGTGTATGACTGAATGGCACGTGCAGGAATAAGCAGATAAATAAATAGCTCAGAATGGAATTTTCCTGTAGCCTTAATCTTCTGTGCTCTTCACCACCGTAGGGTAGGAACAGCAGGGAGGCAGGCAACTGGGCTCCAGTTGACACCATGCAGGCTTCTGCACAAAGGGGGCCCCCAAACGAGCCACCAGGGGGCCACGGAGGTCTCAGGCCAGGGGGCCCAATGCCAGGTCATCCAGATATGAGGAATCCCCACTCCACTGTAAGTAGAAGCCTTCATCACTGAAGTTCCACATCAGAGGTCCAATGATCAGAGGGGATGGGACCCGATTTTAGGACATTAGCCAAAGAGTCGTTCACAATTCACACGTTGTACATTGGATTTTCCACCGGTGCTGATATTCATTCATGATGTCAGACGAACTGCCAAACATATAATGTATTTAAAAAGCTGTTATTATTATTGTGTTCTAGGATGGTCAGGAATTCATCCCCATCAGCAAGGTAACGGTACAGTTACATTTGCTCACCTTTCAAATGGACACTGCACCTGAGCGTATTCACATTATATATGTTTGTTTCTTTGTGTTCGCAGGCGAATAACGTGACCCTCCAGGTAAAAAGCTCACTATTTAATTATGAGAAATGCAATTGTCCTTGTTATTCAATGCTGTTTAATGCATATCCAACTGCTTCTCATGTGCAGAATGCCAGCCTGTACCATTTCAAAGAGGTAAAATTTTATTCTGATTTTGATTTTATTTGAATGACTACAGCATATTGGATCATTTAATACATCACGTTGTATGATTATCAAAATATGCGAGTTACATTTTTATAAATTAATTTGCAAAACAGTTATGCCGTTGTTCTATTTTTCTTCTTTAATATTTGTTGTTGATTGCATGCTGTTTCACTGTCACAGGGTGAAAACATCTTTTTCTTCACCAAGGTAGAGAACACACTGTAATGGTCTTTCTGGAATAATCACTCGACATGTACTTATTGATTGATTATCTGCTGTTTCATCTCTGCACACTAAATATGTGCATATTCTTTCATTTCCAGAATCAAGCAGGAGTTCCTCAACCAAAGGTATCCCCTCCTGCTTCATTTCCTGACAAATTAATATATTAGTCATGTGATTCTCAATGGCTTCTGTTTCTATGACAACAGAAAAAATACATCTTGATGGTGGACTAAGTCATTGAGTTGATGAATAAATCAATGCCCATTATTGTATTAAAACATAATGGGAGGAATTAACCTCTGGGTGTTTCCAGGGAGGGGCAAATGCACCACAGGAGATGGGGGTATGGATAATCTTTTATTCTTTGGTCTAAACAATACATAAATGATGTTTTGATTAAAAATCAGTTGATATATTTTTAAGTGTCCCATCCTCTTTTTCAGTATGGATATGGTTTATATGGGCCACAGGTAGGTTACCCACTCTCACACAACACCTTGAGAATCCCTGCATCCATTGTGCTGCATTAAGTCGCAGCCATTCAAATGTGCATGACAACAAACAGTGAAACGCAGCCTCTAATTCTGTTTCATCTCTTTACTTTCAGCCATACCTGAAGGTTTACTTTAGCTCCTCATCTCCGGTAATTTGATGTGATTTTTTAAACTTTTTAAAAAGTTGTACACCATCCATTTTAGTTGCAGTATCTGTTCTGGTACAGTACCATTTGCAGTATCATAACATGTAATCAAAGTAACTGTCTCTTGCTCTTATTCCATGAAAGCATTATACATTTTTGAGATAGATGTTTTAGAGACTTGGTGTCAGTATTAGCAACCTCCGCATGTATGCATATACACCTCTCATATGTTTGTTCGTTTCAGCAAACAATTTCATACGAATATGGGATTCTAAGCCCTGTGAGTAAATCAGCTCTATTTTCTACATTTTGGTAAATTATACATATAGAAAATACACAAGAAATGGGAGTGCACTGTTTCTACCAGGATGCACAATTAATCGCAATTAATTGGCCAGAGCAGCATTGCACATGTTCTGCACCGGCACTTAGCACGCTAGCATAAGTGGTTTGTTGATACCCTATAGGTTGACGAAATAATTTATGTGTGTATCAGATACCTGCGTTAACACATAAGGTTAGCAAAATGTGGCTTATCAAACTCTGCTAATATCTACAAGAGAGCATATCCCAGAGGTTCATTTGGTGCTGCTTCAGTACCTGTCCTGATTGGTGAACCTGCACTCATCGGTCTTTCGGATCAGGAATAGAATCTTAGACTACTTTTGGCGTGGTGACCAGGTTCTGCTCAACCTAAGATGTATTAAAACCAGTGCTCTAATCATGCTCTCCTTTGTCTTTCTGCAAAGATCCCATCATTCCTAAAGGTAAGTTAATAACCAGTCTAGGCGATGATGAAAATGTTGGACCGTGACTTTATTTGTCTCTTGAACCTGAAACACACACCGATGTTTTAGGCCGAGCCGGACGATGACGTCTAAGATGTTGGAAAAACAAGTAAGGTGTCACTCATTACTGACCATCACCGCAGTCTTCTGAGGCTCATTCTTATTTAATATTTGATACTGAAATTTGTCCAATGGATAAAAAGCTCATTTAAAGCCACCCAAGAACTAACAGAGTCGTTTTTTTAAATGAATGTCAAGCTCACATCCTGTCTGACCAAGAACCAACCATGTACCAAATGCCAGACACTCAAACCATATAGAGCTCTCTTCAAGGTTTGTTCATTGTTTATAAATGCCTGTTTGTTCTTCTGTTTGTTTCCTTGTACAGAGTCATTGCCTGAGGAAAAGCTGACCAAAAAAAAATTGAACAAAAGGAATACTAATTGGAAATGTTTAATGGCTTGAGTAGTCAGATATATAGTCAGATATACGCTAATAGTTTTGGCTGGGATTTGGTGTGGTGGAATAATAGCTAGTCCTGTTTATTGCATGTGTATCTCAAAAGCTCATTTAATTGTAGGCATTAAAACTTTCTGCAAAGCACATAATAGTTTCTGACTGTCTTGTTTTTTTAGTGTGTGAGCATTGTGGAACGGAGGTGCTGACAGCATGTTTTTAACAAAAAGACTTTATTGAGGAAAGAACAACATTAAATGAGATCTGGGATCTTTTAAGATGCTGCTATTTTCATAAATTGCCATAGAAATGTAAGAAATTATCCAAGCCCAGAATTTTCTTTACAGGTAAATGCTTTCTTGCTCTGGTATTATAAGTTACTATTATAGCAATCGGTGGTGAAAAACTCAAAATCAGATCAATGTAAAGTTTAGGGTAAGACAGACCAAGGTTGTCAGCTTATGGTGGGAGCATCTTTCTGGAAAAGATCATATCAAATAATTACAAAGGTATGCACAGGATGTGTAATGATGTCTCATTTATAAATACCATCACGTTGTCTGAGAAGTAGTTTAAAACTGGCACGACAAACAAGTGCTGCATGAAACGTAAAACAAAATGATGCTGCTCTATAATTTAAGAAATATTCACCTCCCAAGAGTTCCTGTCATTATTTCATCCTACGGTTCAAACACAAAGGAGGGGCTTGGAACCTGAGTATAGAAGGATCAAGAAAAAAGGCACATGAATGAGGATATACATGAATGAGGATATACATGAATGAGGAACATGGTCTTGAGTAATATCCTGCATAAGTTGGATAAATGGGCCCCTAGAGTATTATGATAATGTTACATGTCAGGGTGACATCGCTTAGGTACCTTACCTCTGTCCCTACAGAATCTCCACGTCTGCTAGGAGTAATGTCTGACCCCGTTCCAAAATCTCCGTTAGTATTTCCCTACAGAGGGAAGATCAACCATTACTGAAGCTGTTATTATAAAAAAATATACTGCTAATGACATTTCACTGGTGTCAATCTGTGCTGATCATATAAAATCACAAAGAAAAGAAAAAGATGTGATCTGTTTGTGCATCATGTTATGAAATGTTAAAGTGAAGCATCTTTAAACTTTATATTCAGAATCTATAGGTTAATAATGCCAGCCTAAAATTAGCTAGGGACAGCCTGAAAGCCGAACGGCATGACTGGGAACAGAAGCGGCCCATGTGGTGAGCTGGTACCTGCAGGAGGTTTGGTATTGGAGTCGTCTGCTCCAGGTTCTGCCTGCTGTTGGGCTGGGATGGTTGTTGCTGGACCAATGAAGGATTCCACTGCGGGTATCCATACGGGAAATAGTAGGGGAAGCCCTGAAGAAGGGATTAATGGCAGAGGTTTGTATTCAATAAACATGCTATGGTAAATGTTGAGCTTCCATCTTTCTTGGAAAAAACTAAATATATGATGTAGGAAATTGATACTCAGGTCACAAGGCTCTAGATTTTTTGTTATGAATGGTAGGGAAGTATCCCTACCGATACTATGGGAATACGGTGTGTGCTTAGTGAAGGCGAGGGGTTCAAGGGCTAATTTTGTCCATGCCAACGTTAATACCAAACATATGCCCTTGGTTAGCAGACACCTAAGATCATTTCCTCCGCAAATAATGAGTCTCCTTCAGATAATAGCTAATTTGTTTTGTGGTTAATCATGTGACCGGCAATACCTGTCCTCCAGGCCATTGAGGAAATGCAAAGGAAGGGTAATACTGTGGGACCACCTGGAGGAGACAGAGGAAGTTAGAGAGGAGACAAAAAACAGGCAAAGTGGGATGTACTTAGGGTTGCAGAGTCAGCCTCAGCGCACCTGGTTAAAACCTTGCTGTGGTTGCTGGGCGACCGTAGCGTCGAGTGGAATGCCGGGTTGCTCCTGCTGTGGGGGGGGCAGGAATCCGGGAGGCACTTGGTTGGCCTGAGCAGGAAGCAGCACCGGAGGGGCCTGGGGCAGGAAGGGTCCTGCCAACTGAGGGTTTAAGGGCACCAGCTGGGGGGGGAAGCCCAGGTCAGCCGGTTGGAGTCCAAAGGAGGACAGGAATGGTGTCGTCTGTGAGGAGAGAAAGCAAGAAAAGAGGAGTAAGCAGAGCTTCCTTGATACATACGCTCATCATTTCTTCTCTATAATCAATCGAGGAGATTCAGATGGTGACGCGCCTGTGCTTGAGCAAAGCCAACGCCTGAGAGCGTCAGACCATTGAGTCGTACGATCTGGGGGACAGAGGAGAAGAAAACATGTTTAGGTGAAAGAAAGGAAAAAGGAGATTCAAGTGTTTACATTTAAGCATGATGGGTGTGATATAAATCAATGAAGAACAAAATAAAATTAATAATATTCAATTGGGGTGCCTTGGAATTCGAGAAAATCAGTCAAATGCAGCACTGGGGAAAGGGGAGAAGTACTGTACCTCATTACTGTTACTCGCTAGAATTCCAAATTGTGGTCGCAGTATCTGAAAAGACATGGAAAGTATTAAGTATGGATTTATGTTCCATGCCAGTTAAGGTAAATATACATTTAGCTACAAAGAATTCTGCAAAGAAATAGCAGTACTTACAGGAATCGCCAGGCACTGACTCAGCAGGCAAGAAATGACTGTCACAATTTTCAGCTTCATGATTTCCCTTTAAAGGGAATGAGAGATTATTTATGATATAGAATAACAAAGATTCTCTTCATAAACAGGAGAAAATGCCACCTTTTCACCACCTGAAGTGAAATTCCTTGCTGAACACCTTCGCTTTTTAAACTTGAACTTTTTCCCCCGTAGCCAATCAGCTCGCAGGCCTAGAGGCTGTGACACATGGGTGACATCACCACGCTGGTCTGGAAGCCCAGACAGCTCGCCACCAGCACGGGTTGGCTGTCCTGTGGCCAATTACAGCTTGCCTCTCCACCAGACGGCACCTGTAACTTCTACTTAGGTAGGCTGAACTAGGCTTTTTTGTTTTCATGTGTATAAGATCAGGTGTGATTCAATTTTCCAATTTTTCCATTTTAATTAGCCAGTAATGTACCAGAGGGTTTAAGTCTTTCCACATTTACTCTTCTACTCCTACAGATCAGACCAACCATCCAAACGCCATGGCTGCTTATATGTAGTACAGGGTCATGGAGAATCTGAAGCCAGTCCCAGTAAATATGGAACATATATCAATTTATTTAAGCAAGTGCACTGCGTTATCTTGAAATATATTCGGGCCTGTTTATATAGGGATATTTGACTTTTTGTATTGCTCGATTTCCACGCTCACATCTTATATATACTGGAGTATAAGACCAAATGGTGAGCTTTTATTTCTTTGGGTGGGTTTGGATTTTCACATGATGCTTGATATGAGCTGTGATTAAGGTTAGCTAGCAATTAGCTAGAGGTTTGGAAGGTGGCACCCTGGAAAGGTATATTGCAGTCGCAGTAGATATTTCCCACATCCTGTGGCTAGAGGTCTACGCATCACCATGGAGACCTACTGTATTAAGGTGGTGCACAGTCATGCCGTAATCCATGACTGCGGAGTTACATCAATGGCTGGGAGCGAGTGCGCTTCGAGTTTTTCAGACATGAGTTGTTAGGGATTACCACGGCCTGCTGGAAAGTACGCTGCTAGGACGTCGCCACAAGACAGGGAGCGCACTACCTGAGAAAATTCACTGCAACCTGGACATTACGAGATTAAGACATATGCTGTCCTATTTTAAAGTGATTTGCTGTACAAAAGCTATCCATATGCCAAAGCACAGGTGATGTTTTGTTTTAACAGATTTCATTTTGTAACATTGAATTTTAGCCCGAACTTAGCTAAATACATGCGATATGCATTCCAAACTTCTGAGCCGGTGTTGAACACAAGGCTAAGAGAATCATGCTAAAACAGTCTGCTCTTTTACAGTGTATTATATATTGTACTGTAAATAAATTCTACTGCTCTGAATTTGTAAAATAATTAGAATAACATTATGCATCATCTCTGTGCCTTTCAGCACAATACAGCACTAAAAAAGGACGTAACATGATCTAGACGTCCCTCTCTGTTTGCATTGTGCTGTATGTTTCTGGCACGCCTGGCTTAAACAGCCATAATCAAGAGAACAGTGCTGTATGAATCAAGTGCACTTTATTCAAATTCGAATTCAAAAGAACTTTATTTGTCCCCGAGGGGCAATTAAAGTAACACAGGTCAGTTAAACAAAGACACGATGATGTAAAGTGTAACAGTATTTATGACATGCTACCCAAGATGCACCTCTGTACGAATCACACAACGTACATAGTATCAGTGTCTGTACAACCCAACAGTACAAGAATCTGGAGAACCTGAAAATGTTTTTATTTTTATTATGGGAGATTTTTCTGTAAATCGACTTGACATCAAACTGGGCCGTCAGTTTTAGCACCGTGACACAGAATCCCGACTGGCAGATTTTGTCTGCATTTCGTCTGCAAAGGTTTATCACTAGGGGGAAGTGTCGCTCAAATTTTACGCGGCATTTCAAAGCAAGAGCATTCCAGCTAAAAAAGTCAAAATGCAACATCAGATATCCGCGTGTTCAAAACCATACATGGAGCCATCACTGAATATGACATCAGTGCTTTTTGTAACATGCAAGCACGTTGTGTATTAGTGTAGATATCACATGCAAGTGAAAATATCTCACCACACCAATAAATGCTCTTCCTGATGTGAGAGGGTCAACATTTTACAACTTAAAAAATTGTTTTAATCTACCATACATCAATTCATTGATCTTTAGATGTCAGAACTAAGTTTTGCCCTAGATCAACACCTCTACTCTACATGTACATTTTAAAATGTATATAATATATAGTAAGCGAAAGTCCATTAAACTATGACACATGGTATTAAGCCCTTAAAAAAATCAGTCTCTGCAATTTTGGTGAACGGTGTTGGCCAAACCGGAGTATGTGATTACAATACTCCTATATTACAATATTGCTGTAAGTGTTCACTACACTCTGACACAGAACTGTAAATGATTTATATACTCATACCACTAGCGATTACTCTGACATTATTATAGAGCTGTAGGTGGTTACTATTCTCTGACATTTCTGTAGAGCTGTAAGTGGTTACTATACTCTGACATTACTATAGAGCTGTAAGTGGTTACTATACTCTGACATTACTATCGAGCTGTAAGCTGTTACTATACTCTGACATTTCTGTAGAGCTGTAAGTGATTACTGTACTCTCACATTACTATAGAGCTGTAAGTGGTTACTATACTCTGACATTTCTGTAGAGCTGTAAGTGATTACTATACTCTCACATTACTGTACAGTTGTAATTGGTTTAGCAAAAGCACCAGAAGAGAGAAGACACAAGCATTTCACTGCAAGGCATTGCGGGATATTTGATCATTTATTTGACATCATCAAGGACTTTCACTGCATAGCATAATGCCTAAGCAGAAGCTTTATAGACTGTATCTTGTCTTTATTCAACCACAGTGAGCCATCTTGTGTTCTATTACAATTCCCGTGTTCCTTCTATCCCGTCGGTTCACCATGCCGATGGGCCCTTCCTAAGGAGGAGAAGGCGGACATTGTTAAGCTTTTGACGCTCATTGAAAGCTGAGCATTTAGCATGTAAATCTCCATGGCTATTTGTTAATATCTGTCACCATCTAGTAGGCCGATATGCACCTGGTCTTGAAGAAAGCCTTAGTTGGCGTCGGCATTATCTGAGTTGGAACCTCAAGGGATAAAAATTACCATATGTCAGCTGTGTACATTGATTTTAGAGCGCAGGCCTACAGTTTGGAATGCTGCTTTTCTGAAAACGTCATTTCCCAGGAGCACAGGAGCTAACAAATACTAGTGCCGCTGAAGGATATTAAGGTACTGGAAACCATTAAACAGCTCAAGAGCCATTTGTAATGTACCTCATTGCCTGTAGACCAGCTCCTGCCATAAGTCATCCTGGGAGCAAAGCGCTGTGGGAGTGAAACAAGGAATTCTGGGCAACAATTTCTGCTCACGGTTACCATTTAGCATGTTAGCATTTATCACTAGTGGTTACCATTTAGTATGTTAGCATTTATCACTAGTGGTTACCATTTAGCATGTTAGCATTTATCACTAGTGGTTACGAGAACCTCCTCTGTTTTCCACATCACTTCCTGAGCCCATCTTACCTTATATATCCGCGTACGTGGAGCTGGGGTCATAGCCTGCTGTTCCATCTGAACCCCATCCCAGCCTGGACCTCCCTGTGCATGGAGATTTCAGCTATAACTTTAACATCGAATGGGCAGTTCCTCTCATGCACTGCCCTGAGAATTATTTAATCCCCCCCACTTAAAAAATCAGTTTCAGTTTAATTCCAATTATCATTAGCCAAATATATTTGTATAGAAAGTGTGTTCACATGTTGAGAGTGATATTCCATTCAGCAATCCTGCATAATCACTTAAATGGTACGAGGTGAGATTACATACATTACGTCTGTAAGATTACAGAATGATCTTATTGAATTATCTGGGGAAAAACGCAATCAAACCAAGACTGTTATAACGATGATTACAAAGAGGTTTGTCTAGAGCCCTCAGAGGACAGATGAAGTGTCAGTTTGAATTACCGTAGCTTGCTGCTGGGTTGGGTCGGCTTCCCGTAGAAAGTTTGGTTGCGGTGTACTGGGATAGTTTGGGGATCCCTGAAAGGACAAAATTGTACCTGATATAGTAGGTGCAGTGACTGATTTTTGATTGGATACAGGCTGTGCATACTGACACATAGATTTACCCCATTGGCTGGAGAGACCATCTGTGCTGGCAGTGGCTGTTGAAGAGGCATACTGGGATTCGGGTTGAAGGGAACCATATAAGGCATCTGTTGTTGTGGGAGTCCATTGGGAGCATAAGGAATGCCGTAGGGTTGAGATGGGATCATGGGGGATAGTGGAACGCCCGGAAGCATCTAGAAAGACACAGGATCTCAAGCAATAAGCCAAGTCATCCATTATAGAAGCATTTACATGACCTAACTTTGTGACATCGTAACTGCGAACATGAGGGATTTTTTATGAACTGCAGAGCCATTAATATGACAATTTGTAGCTCCTGTTGCTCAGCAAGTAACATATAATGATTGTGCAACAACACAAAGGTTGTTGGTTCAAATGCCAGGAAGCGCCAGGAAGTACACATGAATTGTATCACTTTCCTCTGCTAGAAGTAGTTTCGGACAAAAGCATCATTAACAAGTGTCTCATTAAGGCCCGTGGTTGGGATACTCACCTGAGGGTACTGGGGCTGGAGGTATCCCCCTCCCATGTTGAGCATGGGGGGTTGAGGCCCCCCCACCATGTACCCTGGGTTCAGAACCCCTGGCACCATTCCCCCATTGAATCCTGTGAGCAGTCTGAGTTTCTGAGTAAGAAGATCCATTTGGTTTACATCTATACAGATTCCCTCATTTCAGCCCCATTGTATATCACCAGCATACACGACCACACCTTTCATCTCATAGATGATGAGAATGAATGGACCTACCTTCGCAAAACTGACCTAGAAGTGAAAGAGAGTAACGGTAAGTTTCCCAGTCCAAACAAAAAGACTCTTCTCTGCACCCATGACATGATTCCGGTATCATCCCTAGTTACTCACTTGAAGAACGACAGCAGTGAAGATCATCAGTGCTGGAATCTTCATTTTTCAGGCTGCATGAACCAAATACAATTGACAATGTTATACTCGTACACTGAGGTACGACTTGCTAAAGACGCCGAACATCTTAGACCTACTTGTAGAGTTAACTGAGTTCTCCGTTCTGGTGTTCAATTCTCTGTTCTGTTTTTCCTGCGGAGTTCGAGAGAGCAAGTAGGCCGGACTGCCAAAAGGAAGCGTAAAATGAGTTTTTGTAGGATTCCAGACATTTATAAGGGTGATAATTAGCTCGTGCGGCCTTGTGTCCTGCCATGTCCTCATTAAACACAACAGCATCACTGTGTGTGGGATTACATTAATTACAGGGTTCAGGCCTACAGGTGCGGCATGAAAAGCCCCTAATTTGTGACCACCAAGCCTGGACAAAAGTGCGGCAATCTGCGGCCATCCAGGTCGATCCAGTCTCATCAGATTCACTGGTATCGCGGGGACTAGAGCATGTTGGACTCAGGATCGTCTGGAATGCTGCAGTGGTCTTCAGAGAGGTGTTTCTCCTTGTCCTCCCGCCCCAGCTTGTCTCTGGGGATGTCAGGAAACATTTCATGGTTCGTTGACTTAGAGGTTTGAAGGTTACTCCTGCTGAATGATAGGGGCGGTTTGTGGCTCGACGGGTTACGGTGATTTAATTGTGATCGGAAGGTCATTGGTTCACATCCCATGGTCAGCAGAGCGATTTCACCGTTGGACCCTTGAGGAACACCCTTAACCACAATTGCTTCAGGGACTGACTGACCCTGCCTTCTCAAAAATGTACATCACTTTGGATCAAAGTATCTGCAAAAAAAGTTGAATGTAACAGAGTCAACAAATTGTATAGTTTGATTTTAAAAGTCTGTATTTCCCGTGGTCCCCAAAACTGTTCAGGAAAAGCAGTTGTAAGACTGATGTGTGTAGTGTCATCTATTTGTAGTTTGTTTACTTTAAAACTAAGTGTGGCACATGTGACAAACCTGTAGCATTTTTATTGGAAGCTTATTTTTACTTCTTCAGGAAGTGACTTTCTGACTGGCCTCATGTTTCTATGGGGCCCAGTTGTCCTGATCGTGGTTTGGTGCTGCTGCATCCGTCTGGGTTCAAGATGGGCCCATAACCCTTTCTGTGAGCCTCAACAACATTTAAAATAAGTCTGTGATTATAGTTTTTCGCTCCACAGCGGTCGGCGATGTTGGAAAACACTGTAATTATAACGGTTAATGACTTGCTAGTTCAACTTCCTGCTTCAGAAATAGCCTATGGTATGGATGTTTAATAAGGTGATTAAATATGGCAGTTTAATGCACTGTCGTAATGTTTCTGTCAGAGTAATACATCAAGCTTCAAACTGAACAGATGGAAAATACCATCTCACACGAGATGACGGACGGCAACATATGTATACAATTGTTAGTAAGAGGGACAAAGAATTCACAGAAGAAGTATTACAATGTCTTCTTTTATAATAATAATAATAATAATACATTTTATTTAAAAGGCGCCTTTCTGACACTCAAGGTCACCGTACAGGCATACATAA
>JABFEB020000049.1:8743194-8769063 GCA_019775895.2 Stomatorhinus ivindoensis
CAGACATTCACTTATGCACAATGCAGACGTTTACTCAAGCACAATGCTGACGTTTATTTATGCACAATGCAGACATTTATTTATGCACAATGTAGACGTTCACTTATGCACAATGCAGACGTTCACTTATGCACAATTCGGTACGCAGATTAGTTAGTACGCCTCAAAAATGAGAGCCATTTTATGATGCCCAAAAGTCTGTAATCAGTATAAATTCAGCATATCCTTATGTTTAATAAACGTGTCGGACTTTAAACTGCAAAAAGTCTCACCAAAGACACACACCCTAGAAAAAATCCTTCTCAGACATGCAAGGAAATTATCACCCCCCCACATAAGTTACAATTTCCTCAGCGTTTTGGGCCCAGCGTGAGTATTTGTTTGCCTGTGAAGGCTAACATTCTGTGTAAAGGCCAGTTCCATCTGTATGCATGCTGAACTTCACACGTAACCAGGGGCGACTAACCCCATATCCCAGGGCCCCTGCACATTAAAATATAATCTCTGCTGGCATGTCCCTGGGATCCCTGAATCGTTCAGGTTTCCCACCCCTCCCGTAACATCTGCCCAGGCATCAATAAGGTTACTTAGTCGCCATGGCGACGGCCACTGAGATGCATTGAGGGTCAGGTGGCACTGAGCAAACAGCTCGAGGAGGGGGGGTGAGTAAGCACACACCAGCTTTGTGTCTGTGTGGGGACAGTACCCCCATCAGGAAGAGGCAAGAATGCCCCCCCTCTTCCCAAATCCCCTGCCTGACAAAGATGATAAATTACTCCACATAAGTCTCCTGGGAATGTTAACCCTTTCATTTAATTTTAAACCAAACATCAAGTCAACCCAATATTGACATTTGTTCTGTCATGAGACTTAGTCTAGAGGATTCGACCTGTGTCTGCACCGGCTCTGTGTAACGGCGTAAACCAAGGAGTGGCTGCATTTCTGGTGTCATGCAGCTATTAAACTGTTATCTTAGCTTGTCACAAGTGTTATAGTGGAAAAGTCAGCATTTTATTTGTGGAAGTCTTCATTCTTGTTAAGAAAGGAGCTCCAGCGACAGGTATAATTTAGTTGCAGAGCGTTTCGTTCCAACAATCTCATCTACACTACAAACAGAAACTCAGGTGCCTATAGTCACAGAGAGTGGGAACAGTCTTTGCTGAGCTTTCAGATACAGCTACAGGTAATTCATCACGGAGCGTGCACCTCAAGCGTGTCGGACATGTAGAGACAGCTAAAGCTACAGGTAATCCATCACAGAGCGCGTACTTCCAGCGTGTCGGACGGACATGTAGAGACAGCTAAAGCTACAGGTAATCCATCACGGTGCGCGCTCTTCCAGCGTGTCAGACATGTAGACACAGCTAAAGCTACAGGTAATCCATCACGGAGCGCGCACTTCCAGCGTGTCGGACATGTAGAGACAGCTAAAGCTACAGGTAATCCATCACGGAGCGCGCACTTCCAGCGTGTCGGACATGTAGACATAGCTAAAGCTACAGGTAATCCATCACGGAGCGTGCACTTCCAGCGTGTCGGACATGTAGAGACAGCTAAAGCTACAGGTAATCCATCACGGCGCGCGCACTTCCAGCGTGTCGGACATAGTGGGACCGAGCGGATGACAGTAAAAAGAATTTTTACCTGATTCTCGGGCTCCAGATGGAAGAAGGGACCAGTGAGAGGGTGTCTCATGCTGTTTGAGGCAGGGGAATTTGGCATCCCTTCTTATATCCCCCCTCCCCTTTCCCAGGCATTGGGGATGGGGATTATTCACTAATAATAATCGCTCATGAACAATGACAGATGTGCAGTCTATTTGAACGGGGCTGCCTGTTATAACTCTGTTACTGACATTTGTCTGCTTTATAACAAAAGTTTCTGTTGCTTACTGGTTAGTATTGGCCTCACAGCCCCAGGATTGGGGGTCTGATCCCCCCATTAAGTCCGTGTGTGTGTGTGTGTGTGTGTGTGCGTGTGTTCCCTGTGATGGACTGCTAACCCCTTTCAGGGCTTACCGTGCCCTATGAGGTGCCCTAAAAGTGAATCCTATAGGGTGTCCTGCGTCCTATAGGGTGTCCTGCTTCCTATAGGGTGCCCTGCTTCCTATAGGGTGTCCTGCGTCCTATAGGGTGCCCTGCTTCCTATAGGGCGCCCTGCTTCCTATAGGGTGTCCTGCTTCCTATAGGGTGTCCTGCTTCCTGTAGGGTGCCCTGCGTCCTATAGGGTGTCCTGCGTCCTATAGGGTGTCCTGCTTCCTATAGGGTGTCCTGTGTCCTATAGTGTGTCCTGCATCCTATAGGGTGTCCTGCGTCCTATAGGGTGTCCTGCTTCCTATAGGGTGTCCTGGTTCCTATAGGGTGTCCTGCGTCCTGTAGGGTGTCCTGCTTCCTATAGGGTGTCCTGCTTCCTATAGTGTGTCCTGCGTCCTGTAGGGTGTCCTGCGTCCTATAGGGTGTCCTGCTTCCTATAGGGTGTCCTGCGTCCTATAGGGTGTCCTGCTTCCTATAGGGTGTCATGCGTCCTATAGGGTGTCCTGGTTCCTATAGGGTGTCCTGCGTCCTGTAGGGTGTCCTGCTTCCTATAGGGTGTCCTGCGTCCTGTAGGGTGTCCTGCTTCCTATAGGGTGTCCTGCGTCCTGTAGGGTGTCCTGCTTCCTATAGGGTGTCCTGCGTCCTATAGGCTGTCCTGCTTCCTATAGGGTGTCCTGCGTCCTATAGGGTGTCCTGCGTCCTACGCTTCCTGATCCAGGTTCCTTAACACTAGACTAACTAAGCATCATGCAGGATGGATGAAATAATGTCTGTTACCTTTTAAAAGAATATTAAACAGAATTCAGTCCTGACTTCATTTGTTTTTACACTTGATACATCAAATACTGCTTGGTTTGATTTATATAACCCTCATATGCCAATAAATATGGAAACTGACATTTCAGTTGAGTGATAATGCAATTAATTTATTAGGCTTTTACTCGATGTTTTTGTCTCTCTTTTTACATCGTGTTAGGGTAAGAAACGTGAGAGACGTGGTGCTGAATCAAAGGCTTTGGCTAGGATCTGTGGCCGAAGAAAGTTTCGTTGGTCATTCTTCATTATAACCAGTTACTTGCCTTAGCGCAGAGTTTAGCTCCATCTGGTGGAGAAAATGAGGAAAGACGCCAAATAGAACGCTTAAGCCTGACTCCCGCATCCCCGGATACGCTGGCTGTTACCGAATCCTGCCCCATTAATATTCAGTTCTTCTCAGGTTAGTCCGACTCTTTTCAGATCCGTGACCCTAAACCGACTACAATCTGTAGTTTTCACCGAAATAGTTTGGAAATCTGGTCCGTACGGAGGCTTCATGAAATCTCTTTTCGTGTCTGTATGTGGGAAGTTAAACCCAAACCGTGAATGACATGTTGAACACTTGGGCTATTCATGCGTGTATAAATAGGCCTACTGAAGTTTGGGGGAAGGCTACTCCATCCACCTAAACATCTGTGTGGGCTGAAGGTACCAAATGATGGACTGCCCCAGCAAGAAACAACTGTCAGTGTGGGTTAGGAGAGAAGGACTGTGTGTATAACTAAAAATGCCAGACGTCTTGTATTTTGTTTGCTTACTTATGGTTAAGGTTAAGGCTGGGTAGGGGTTAAGGTCATCCTGTTGGGATTAGAGTTTTCCCCCTTCCTTACTTTTGGGAACATTTTTAAGTCCCCATTTTGTATCCTACATTTAATTTAGTAGACAAATAAATAAGTAAATCGGTCGATGCAATCAGAAGTGTAAAAATGCCATAAGTATTGTATTTTGTTAGGTTATTTATGGTTGAGGTTTGGGCTGGGTAGGGGTTATGGGCGTGGTGACGGGGATTATGGATTTTCCCATAGAAATTAATGGAAGGTCCCCATTTAGATAGGTATGCCAACATGAGTGTGTGTGTGTGTGTGTGCGCGTGTGTGTGTGCGTTTTTGTGTGTGTCTGTGCGTGTGTGTGTCTGTGTGTGCGTGTGTCTAGGTGTGTGTGTGTGTGCGTGTAAACACTTGTATTCACCTGTAAGGAGTCATAAGGGTGTATGTAATTCTGTGCAGTTACGACTATCTATCATAGTTATAAAGTCTGCTCTTTACCATAAATTCACTTAAATGTCTGCACCTGTTTTGAAAATGTCAAAATAAGTGAATAATACACTTCCATGCCTCTTCCATTGTTTTTGCAGCCACAAGTTTGACCCTTGTTGTTTGCATAAATGTATAATTACCGTACCGTCTGCAAACCGCGTGCATTGTTTCCCTTGCAATTACTGCTGCATTTTAATTGCTAGTGCCGTGATGCATAAACATGATGTCATTTCCAGGAAGTCTGGAATACTTCCTGATCTATTTATGGCCCAAGTCACCCGGAGCGCGTTTTGTTTAAGGGAATCAGGGGAGGAAAATCTTCGGATTGAATACGACTGGATGACTCCGGGGGACACTATTAGGCTGAGGTCCCGAGACAGAAATAACCTTCAGGTGCGGAAGGTGGGAGGCGGGCTGAGTGTCAGAGAACTGTGGAGCGCGAATCCGCAACACGTGGATCTGAGGGTGTCACCTTCCTCCTATGACACAAGTGACAGCTACAAATCATTCATCTTTCGTATTATATCAGACATCAATAGGAAATGATTCAAGACCGTTTGACAGAGCTCCTACGGGAAAATCGTGTATTTCATTCACTATCGTTTCGTATAAATTCATTTTATTCTATGTATTGTTTGAGTATTTTGTATGTGTTTTAGCCTGTGTTCATATCAATCATCACTATATGTATGTATATGAAACCTTTTTTTCTTATTTACTGCCATCTTGAATAGGTCTTCCTGGAAAAAGAGATATTATAACTCAATGGAACCTTCCTGTTAAAATAAAGGATAAACAAAATCAATCTGAGGGAAGAAAACGAACGTGGTCACTTTCAGTTCTGCTTTTGTTCCGCTGTTTTTATCAAAACACATACACTGGTGATGTGGAAAAACCCTGTCTGTCTCTGATTCATGTGACTTCTGTCCAGTGTGGCCCCCGTATTCCTTTCGTGTCCCTCAGACACATGTAAATGGCCTGCAGGTGGGGCGAGCAGGGGCCCCGGCGAGACTCGCCCGCTCCGACGGCCGCCCGACCTCAGCGCACTCATTTCCGCTCCGGGGCCAGAATAGATCAATCTTTTTTCATTCTAGAGAAAATAAATCCTCCCCACAGGAAGATGGCAAGCTGTCATTAAGCGCTGCCTTCCTGGCGTGGGCAGCGGGAGCGCCTTCACAAACCCCGTCATATGCACCGGCAAATTAGACGTCTTTGCTAAACCAGCCAGAGGAGTGGGGAGAGCTGAATGCGTCCTTGGGGTGCCGGGGCGGTGCGGAAGACACACACCTCCGGGATGCCGATAAATAGCTCTGTCCGCTGGGTCGCGAAGCAAACGCTTTATCACGGAAAGGAGACTGCGGTAAACCTGGCTTCCATTTATACGCATCTTCTGCCTTGGCTGTAGCTGGGAAAAGGTAGGGGGGTTCAGACCTGTCAGAGCCGGGGGGGTCTGACAGAAGATGCAGGCAAACATCTCGCCTAACAGTTTCATCACGTTTACATCACCGGGACAGTTACAAGGTCGTGTATGTAGGGTAAACAACAGAAGAAATATAATAGTCATCTGCTTACGTAAGGACATTGTAAACAGTGTGTGTGTGATATCATTTTTCATTTTGTAAGTTAAAATTGTTTCTTTTCTGCGTCTCCTTACACAGATGTAAAATGTAGCCTAATTTAAACTATAATCGTAAAATGTCACAGCATGATTTAGGTAGGATTTCATTTCCGTTTTTTTTTTCACAGGATGAAGATCGGTGTAATCATTATGTGCTTGCTGGGAACAGTCCTCTCTAACCCAGTAAGTGTGTAAATAATCGGGTGGAAACTGGAGGGAAGCGCAGAAGAAGCCTTGCTTCGGCACACGAGTGAGCAAACGTCTTACTGGGGTGTTACAGGTTTCCCGGAGAAACGTCCCAGACGCGGCTGGAGAGAGGATGGGGGCAGATACTTCGCGGGAGAGTCTACACGAGGTGTCTAACGACCCCGAATCTCGTATTTTAAATGGTGTTGAGAGACCATGCTTAAAAAAATGACTGCAATGGGAAATGCCGACAATACACGCTGAAGGAAAGTTATTGTGCAGTATCTGGAAAACGGGGCATGTGTCATTTGTGTTCGTGATCATGACTAACTCACAGCTACGGGCTTTCCTCTGCTATGACAGGAAGTACAGTAATGGTGTGGACCTGGTAGTTCTGACGTATGATTACTCACATATTCTTTAAATTTGCGTTATGGCAAGGAGAGTTTAGTCAGTAATAGAGCTTTCAACCTGAGATCAAAGGAAATATTATCGTGTTGTTTAAATATTGCTTTGTAATTGTACGCAGTAAATGTTTCCTCGTATCTGTGCATGTTGTGACTTATAAAACGTATAAAATGTTTTATCAGACCCAGTCGCAGAGCTCGTCCAATCAGCAGTCTAATGAGCAAAGCAAAGCTTCTGAGTCTACGGTACGAGTTAAACCACGTCCTGTCTGCTCTAACCACGTTCATACCGCAGCTGAATTCTGAATGAGGACATATATGTCGATGACTCAAAATATCTGTTAAAAAATCACGTTATTCTTCGTTTTTGCAGAGCTCCCAAGACAACACTTCAGAGAAAACGGTAAGCGGCGGCTTGGCCAGTCAGTTTCACTTTATCACAGACAGGTGGCGCCAGTGGTGAAACTTGCCTAGGGAGCAACATGGGCTTTGATTGGCTCTGTTTACGGAGCCATATTAGCGTGCAGGACTGGGATTCCTTGCCTCCTGATCGATGGAGGCGAGTCAGGCAGCAGACCTTGAGCAGCAGCTAAAGCTAACAAGGAAGAATATCTTGGAGCTTCTGTGGAGGTTGATGTATCAGAGGATGTACACCTGGCTCCCATTTTTGGGTTTGGATTTGGGTTTATGGGAACTTACTTTCAACACAAGTCTGACTGTGACTTTGCCTTAAATGCATCGTTAAATTACTCTGTTATTCAGATGGTCATTCTCACCGGTTACACTTTATTGTTTCACAGGCCTCAGATTCGGTCCAAAGCACCTCCGAGGACAAGGTGAGCTGTTACGTTACACGTAGAGTTGTGTGTGAAATACCCGTGTTGCATCAGGCTTGCCCTGTGCAGTGACCTCAACTCTGCTTCCTGTGTTCACACAGACGTCGGAAGAGTTGAACGGTTACCTTCGAGATAAGGTAAGCATACCAGAATAAGCCTCTTAAATGGAAATAAAAACACACTGAAGTCCTCTTAAATGTTGGGTTATTTAATTTCCACAGACAATATAAAGTACATACCAGCCTGGTGCGCTACTAAGCAGGATTTCCCAGTCAACTGGGTTAACTTAACCTAGAAGTCATGATCGTCCAATAGGAATGCTCCTTACATAGACTCCTATTGGACAATCATGACTGTCCAATAGGAATGCTCCTTACCTAAACTTTTATTGCAGGATCATGACTTAAGTTAACCCAGCTAACTAAGAAATTCTGCTTCCTGGAACACCCCCCTGGTATACTTAATATAATCTGGTGTACTTTGTGAGACCATTTATTTCAAAATGACCCATTCATGACCCCATCCCTGCATGCTTGTGACTGGTCATATGTCAGTTGTATATTACACCATAAGGTCTTTTAACCTTTTCTCAATCGCTGTGTATGAGCAGAGCGATTCCAACGAGGACGGGGACACCCGAGACGACAGCCGCGGTAGTCCAGAGGTGTCTCGAAATGTGAGTCTGGAGTCGGTGCTTTGTTAGCTGGGTATATCTGAGTCGGCGTGCCCACCTGTAGGCAGCCGGACTTTCACTCTCCTGAAAAGCGCATTTACGCGACGTTTCTATTTCAAAACTCCAGCGATTCTACCGGATCTTCAGAGTCAATGTAGGAGGCACAGAGGATGGTGCCAATCCCATGGACACCCAGAATCAGTCTCCCAGATCGGAGGACACGGACGAGGACCTAGACTCCAACGTCAAGCCCACGGAGGCTGACAGCGTGGAGAGCGCGGAGGGCAGGGACAGCGAAGCCGAGGGTGACGCCAGCGATGCGCAGCCCTGTCAGCAGTTTGGCGGCGAAAATGACGACGACAGCAGAAGCTGCGAAAGCGATTCCTCCGAGGACATAGGCGACGACGACCAGAGACGCGCCCACGATTTGCTGACTTACGAGCACTACTACAAGAAATAGGCGCATGCGTGCGGAGACTGTGCTGCTGTACGTCCAGATGCGCTCTTTCAGGGAAGCAGATTCAGGGTGTGGGCATGTGACAGGCGTCAGGGTCATCAATCGCAAAGTAGGCCTATTTGTCATATTTGATCAAAAGTCAGGTCTTTTTTTCAAAATGGCTGCTGTGTTGAATATATAGCATTAAGTTTAACGTTGTCGAAATTACTATTTTTACTTTTTTAACTGAAATGCCTTTTAAATCTTCTTTCACAACAGACATGTAAGCAGTAAGCTGCAACCTGTAAAGATGATCTTTGAGGTTTCCCAGTGTAGTCTATAGGCCTGTTTCATGTTGAATTAAACATGCTATCTTTTATCAAGGTTTACGTATTAGTTTAATGTATCTGAAAAATAAGAGAAACGTACACCGAACATCGATCATGTAGATATAGCACTAGGTATACGGGTAAAAGAGAACTGAAGAATACTTTAATTATAAACGGTGCCCGGCGTAAACAGTGCTACGTCGGAATGATAAACAATAAACATTATGGTTACGGAAAGTTGGTCTTCTGATCTGGGTTTGTCCCAGGAAGCGAAACTGACACACTCACTAGTAAGCATTTTTTCCGTGAAAATCTTTATGCGTATGATAATCCATATAGCCAGATAAACAAAGCACCTTCCAACTACCACATCAGTCGCTGGCTACGCCTGCTGGGCGGGATCTAGAGTGCTTCAGAGGTGGCTTAACTGAGCACGACTGACCTGTGCTCTGTACCTCCGTGAAGCTTGCAGCCCGTGTAACAGGGATGGGCTGGTGCCACTTGTAGCGGATTGGGGTCTGTCCGTCCTTGCCGTCTGGAGGTTTCCCGGGCATCGTGCAATCACGGGGCAATGCATGCAGACGTTCATTAACATGCAGCTAGTGCATTCTGTGCTTTTGAAGTTTATCATCTACTAATTTTCCCATTAATGCGATTCCTTGGAACAGAAGGATTTATCTTATGCACATTTTTCTTGCCAATTTCAGGCGTGAAACGTTCTCACTGAATGTGCAACTGTGTTACGGTGCTAATATGTGGGGAATTTTGCATGTTTGCATGTTCGTGTCCTGTCATACACACATGTGTGGTGCTTAAATATTTGTTTGCAGTGTTTTCATGACATATTTTTAAAATGTTTATGGAATTAAAGAGTGCTTTGTCTAAGTCACTTGTTTAATCTTATCGACCGTTTTTACAAGGTGTATAATACAATAAATGGGTATAATAAAGGTTAAAGTCTATGTTAACGTTAAGTTCATTTGCACACACACAGAATCCTTCGCTGACCTAATGGTAAGACTTCCTTGTATAATTCTTGGGTTGACATTTTCACGAAGGTCGAAGATCTGGTTCAGTGCGGTACTTTCTCACTGTAAACCAGGAAGCACCAGTTAATCGTTAACTGTTCCCAGTATGAGAATCACACCAAAGGAAGCCGTTCTTCCGGTTCACCCTGAAGAGGCATCATGTTGCAACTCTGGGGAAGAAAATGGTAGCTCTATCATCCAGGTGAAAATACGCATGTGATCGGCCAGTGCTGATTCAGCTTCTCTGCAGTTCCCCAGCGGGGACACAAACATCTCAGATCACGCGGTGCTGTTTACAGCATCACTGCTGATGTGTGTTATTTTGAGAACAAGACAGGTGAAACCAACATGATGCGGGCGAGCGACCTCGCCTTCAGAACAGGGCCCAGAGTCGCATGACAGCGGTATATTTAACACCTTCCCGCTAGTCACACACTTCAAGGGGCCAAATCATAAATCTCGGGCGACCTGTGTGCAATTATGCAAGGGGGGGGCTTGTCATTAGTTACAGAAAGGGCCCATTTGAGGTGGGCGCGAGTATGTGGATGGTCTCTCCCCCAGGAGAGAGAATGAGTCACATCTTGCATAGCGGCCCGTACTGTGTAAATAATCGCGTGGAGATTCCCTCACTTCCACACCGCAGTCTGGCAGGTGGGGATGCAGACGGTATGGGGGGGGGGGAAGGGTTGGAGTGATGTCTAGCCTCAGTCTGTAATGACTTTTGTATTCTCTCTGTATCTCATTCGACACACAAACCAAAAGTAACATTTTGCTTTAAATCACAACTATCATCTTGTTGTCGGTTTTGGCAAAAGACAAAAGTGCCTGTGAAAGAAATGGAAAGATCACCTCGCCTCACAAAACGGTGTATCAAAGGAATGGGTTAGATGTATGCCGAAACCGCGCGGAGGTTAAAGATGTTATTGACGTAAACACTGCCGCTGTTTTTTAACCAAAGAATGCAGGGTGTGTTGTGTTTATATAAAACTGTCCGCCGTGCTGATGGTAGCTTTTCTCAGATAGGACACCGAAAAGTGTCATGGGTAAAGAATTTGTATTTAGCAGAGTACAGCAGACAGCTGGGAGACACAGCAAACATCTAGTAGCCATAGGAACGACTCCATAAATCCCTGGAGGACCCCTGCGGGTGTCCCAGACAACAGGCACCTATAATAAAACATTAAATCTCTCCGAATAAATAAGCAAATGGTAGCTTTCTAGAACTTGTGTAATATGATTACCCTCAAATGGAATGCTTGTAGTGTGAATGTTGCAGAGTGAAAGCAAAAATATCTAAAATATTAATGGAACTTTAGAAAACATTCTTGAAAGTCCGTACAAAGTTTACCTTTTTCCACAAGACTTCCCGAAAGAATACAAATGATGCATGGCAAATATGTGACTTGATCCACAGCAGTCATGTCTGCAAAACAAACATTCGGTTCCTGCATAACATATTCTGAGTGGTCATTAACTCGTAAAGACTGTTGTTTATCTGCGCTCTCATTTGCTTCTTATTCACCTGGAAGATCGCGATAATTAGCACGATCACACAAACCGCATCGGCAAATATCCTTACTGCACCCACCATATAAAGCGGGACTGTTCTGTGTTAGAAGGCCAGTCGGGGCGACGCTTAGCTTTTGATACTAAATATCTGCGGTTCTGAGGCGTCTGTTGGAAGATTTCAGGTTTTTCAAAACGTTACAAAAACGGTTTAAATAAGAGAAAGGTGAAAGTGAGCTGAGTGTAACGTAGGTCAATATGTGAAGGTGGATTGAAGCCTACCCGTATCCGTTATCTGACACCCGGTACGTGGGTGACACTTCACCCCCGTGAACAGAAAAGCACCACTGTGCTGTCGAAAGTATCAGAACGAGATAATTATATGCGTCATTTTAACAGCTATAACATTACGGAAGATTTATTAACAAAATTTAATTCGAGTAGTATATTACAGCTGGATCATTATGCCATATGTTCTACATGGTTTTCAAAACGGATCTATTTGCAGAGTGCTGTAAAATGAAGACTGCTTTTGTGTTCATCGTCATCTTGGGCGCGACCTTTGCCATACCAGTAAGTGAGTTTTAAAAGTAGAGCTACGTGTTAACAATACATATTGTAAATCATATGGGATGAATGAACCATTCTATTCACTCACAACTACAGTACTGTGCCACTATCATTCACAAATAATATAAGTGCAAATAATAAGGAAAGTAAGTACAGTCAATCCAAACGAAGAGAAACCGACTGGTAACTGGTTCTCTGTAGGCCTACTTAATGTAATGTTGAATTCTTCTGTTTAAAATGGTATTTTACTCACACGATCGGAAGTTTTCCTATTTTTGTCTTTGCCGTACAACATTAAAGTCGCAATAATAATTATTTATCGCTAGATGGCAGTAAAGGTCCTCGGGTCGCGGTTGCGCATATAGCGTACGTGTCGGATCAATGTCCATCTTGAATTACACTGATTAGCGAATTTAGCACTTAGAATATGAATTACGAATTGCAATGATGTTTCTGCCGTTCTTAATTAATAGGCTTATAAGCTTCCGTTTGAAATTATTACACATCGAGTTCATTTTGTTGGCGTGAAAGTTGGAATAAAATGCATGTATGTGTGTTTTAGGGCCGCGGAGATTCTGATGGAGATGACGTAGAAGCTGGCGGCAAAGTGGGAAGTGAAGATAGTGGACAGACAGGGAACGACAGAAAGGACAGTGGTGAAGCCAGTGACTGTGATGGGGATGCCAGTGACTGTGATGGGGATGCCAGTGACTGTGATGGGGATGCCAGTGACTGTGATGGGGATGCCAGTGAAGGTGGAATCAGTGATGAGGATAAGAGTAATGAAACTGAGAGTGAGGGGAATGGAAAAATAAAAGGCAGAGAGGCGGATGAAGGCAGGAATAACATCCATGTAGAGGAAGAAGAGACTGGGGAGAAGAGAGATGGCAGGGAGGTGGAGAGCAATGATGAAGCAGATGAAGAAAATGACACAGAAGGAACTGAGGAAGATGGAGGTGATAATGAAGCGGGTGAAAAACGTCAAGAAAATGGTGCCGATGAAAAAAGAAACACAGAGGAAGATAGTGATGGTGTAGAAGATGCTACCAATGTTCAGGAGAAGGTGGAGGATATGAACACGACTGGAGACTGTCGAGTGACAGTAGAGGACAAGCAAGGTGAGCGCAGTGACACGGGTGGTGGGGCTGAGGACAGTGTTGATGATGGAGAGACTCTTGTGGAAGACAGAGGAGCAATCACTACTGTTGATGGTGGAGACACTGAGGAAGACGATGAAGATGATGATGGTGAAGTGAACAGTGAAGACCAAGATGATGGGGAGATAGGGGAAGATGAGGATGAAGATGGTCAAGAAGGAAACACTGAGGGAGTTAATGAAGGTGAAAAGAGGGAGGAGAGCAGTGAGGAAGAGGAGGGTGATTCTGAAGATACGGAGGAGTAGGCGCAGAAAGTGCTCCTGCTGTAGAAGATCAGGTATGACACGGGGACATGAAGTTAGAGATCTCCAGGTGAATCTGAGAGGAGACGGTGAAGAACACGCTGCAGCTACCCAGGACGGTGATCAGAGCTGTGAAGTCATGGCAGAATTATTGGGATTCAATATGGCAAACGCATGGTGTGGGCAGGAAGACGGATGTAGCAGACAGAATGCCTTTTATCAAGAAGTTATTTCACGTCAGTTTGCTTAGCAATGAAAATCACTTTGCTGTCAAACCCCACATGGTTAAAAAGATGAAGGCCCATGAACATGCTGGTATATCATAGTAATGATGTCCTGTGACGACCCATACTGTATGCCAATAGATTAACTTGACAGATTAAATTACATCTTTCAGCTTCTCCTGTGATTAAAACTGCACACTCATCATCACTGTATTCGTACTTTATCGGCAGCCTGATTTCTCTGTTTTTTTGTCCAGCAGTTTTGGGATTGATCTGAAAAACACACCTGTAATGGATGCTGGAGCTGATGGTAAAAAATAAACAAACAGCATTTTAAAACTGCTGTATACAGAGCCAGTGTTTTTCCTGCGGGTCTGATTTCAGCGTAACTTTTAATTATGATGGTGCAATAACGATGTGTAGGCATCCCTAAGTACTTTGGGGCTATTTTAACATAATTACTGCATTCTTAAGATTTTTTTTTTTAATTACCAGTGGTGGATGTCACCACCTACTCATAAATTATTATAAATGAACATGCTGCAGAGTTGCAAATATAAACACGTTTTTAGCTGTAATGCACCCTTCTGACTCCTAAATCTTTAATCTTAAGCCAAGTTGTCTTCTTCCACCATAAAAGTCGGCACCTGAAAACTCAGCATGCTTCTTTAATTCAGCAAAATTACCAGAAACGTGTGGCTTTATACCAAAAATCGTGACTTTATTCTTTTGTTTACAAAAAATATATACCACATTAGAAACAACCAGTAGTATTAAGTAAAACATTAATTTCAAGTAGTAATAAATTGAAACACAAATTATAGTTCTGAGATTAAAAAAAAAAGGTTAATTTGCAAGAAGACTCACTTTTTTTTTTATTAGTAAAATTTACACAAAACAATAACACAAAACACCAAACATTTATGTTTAGGCTCAGCAAGGCTCGCCCGAATAGCCCTGTTGTAAAATGCTATACTCAGGACTGGCTCTATCTTATAGGCAGAATTGGCTAATCGCTCACGGTCCCCACATTACCTACGTTGTGGAGGAAGTGAAACGAGCATCTTTTTTCTTGGTGCCCCCCCCCCCCCAAATAAACTTTGCCTGGGGGCCCTGAAAAGGTAGATCAGACCCTAGCTATACTGACAAGTATTTCATTTTAAGCACAATAAATGGTAAACATTTAAAAAGCGGTAGAGTATAATTGCAGGCCGCCAACGAGAAACGTTCCAGATTTATAATTAATGCAAGAAAGTTTTTATCATGATCGACCATATTTGGTGCCACCCACACATTTAAATATGTGTGACACTCAGTTTAATTGCGTTAATTAGGTCAGTGTTGCACTGTTACACGTAGACCTATCCTATAAAAAAAGACCAGCGAGTTAAGCAAGCTGGAACCAAGGCTGATCCAGTCACGTCGCTCACTTTCTCTGGAAGGGGTATTAAAAAGTAAAGATTTTTCGTGAAATTCACCAACTTACTAAAAAATTTCGCAACACGTCCTTTAATGCAACATTCTGTCCACAGACGTACGAAATGATGTCACCCGCATTTTTCTGCGTCTTCATAATAAGCGCCGCCTCTGCACTGACGGTAAATGTTACAAAGTTACATTTATTAGTATATAAATTTTATATATACATTTTAAATGCTATCTCTGTATTGATATTTGGGGTGGAGCTTATCATTACAATATCTCAAAATAAATTAAGTGTTTTATCTACGTGCTCTAAATCTGCCGGTTGTATTACTAGTGTTTAATACTTATGACTTGGTGCCTTTTTCATAATTTATAACAGGTCTTCCGTCATCCATTCCGTCCCCAGGGATCGAAATGTTTCGATGAGACGGGGGTAATCACTTTCTTCCATGAGGAGAAAATCCATATGGTTTTAAAGATCCCTTAAAATTAAAAATAAATATGTCATAAAACATGGCGTTTCTGAACAATAATTGGGAGTGTTTTACATACGAATTAAAATAATCCATGTACTTCTAACCACCTGGTTGTTTTACTATAATCTGCAGATGTTCTACAGCGGACGCGAGGTGCACGATGGATATTACATATTCAAAAATATTTACATATTTCCACCAGGGTACCATCCTAAATTTAAGTCGCAGGTGCGTGAATCTTTTTTTTCTAAACCATCTAGCAAGATTGACTTAGCATGATATCTGGCATATGCAGTGCTCTGCAGCCCCATATTAATCCATGATGCTCAGGTGTCCGGACATCACTACGTGGTGGCTGATGAGGAAGAAGCGAAAGGCGAGGACGGAGCTCGAAAAACAGAGGTGGATGCTCCGAGGGGCGATTCCGCGCCGGGGGTCAAAAAGTGAGGTCGGAAGAAAGAAAAATATTCTCCAAAAGTAGTTACAGATGTTAGAAAAGTTTTAACAATGCATGTGCGTGTGCAATGAGTTAAAAAAAAAAACAAGGGCATACCGCTTGTGTGTTAATTGTTCGTGTCTTCGTGTCGTCACAACAGGTGAACCTCCCCAGAACTCCAGCCCATGTCATTTTTATTAGTCTGCTTGTCTTTCAGTAGCTAAGGATAAATCACACACACTGTAGTGCAGGGGTGACCAGTCGTATCCAGAAGGGGGTCGTCATGTATGCGGGTTTTAGCTGCAACTTCCTAATTAGATTACTAATTAGAGGACTAATTGGTTGATGGGTCCTCACACCTGGGTTTGAACAACTGACCTACAGGTTGTCCCAAAAACCAGCATACGCACTGTCCATTTCCGGATAAGACTGACCAATCCTGCTGTAGTGTCTGGTTCCGGTATTATGTAGCCCTCGCCTTCATACGAGTTAATTAACCAGGAGCATGCGAGTTTGCTGATGGATATAAGTAGAATTAAAGCATAACAGAATCAAAGTTCTTGCTTTCCGAGTCTTTTGTGCCTTTTTATCACACTATACACACTAATTCCTATACACTGATATGTCTGTCAAACGAATTCGCCCACATGAGAAAATGCATCAACTAAAACGGTCTCCCTGCTAGCGTGTGAATTATAGTTATCTTTATATTCTCTACTGAAAAGCACCGAAACTCAGTCGGCCGGTTAGCTCAGTTGGTTAGAGCGTGGTGCTAATAACGCCAAGGTCGCGGGTTCGATCCCCGTACGGGCCACGTAGATTTTTGAACAGCCTATTTATTTATCATTTTATAACCATACTATTATAAAAGTCATTAAGATAGGATGACTTAAACACAGCTAGGAATACTTTTCACCATTGGTCATGGCTTTCGATTTTGCGCAAGTTCTTTAAAAGACGGCTGCGGTTCACGGGTATGAAATATGTAATGGTGCATATCATATAATACCGGTTTTCAGTGATTACACGTATAATGAGGACATATATGTATGCCGAATGTCACCTTTTACAACGGCCTCTCCCGCGAATGACTACCAACAAGATGACTGAATTCTGATTTTGCTATTTAAGAATCTGTTTTACTGGCATTTTATGGGTATTGCTAGAAGAACCGTTTCTTACAGTTCCAGCGTCATTGCATAAATATACATTTGCGTGTGTGTATATGATTATGCATCATACATTCGCATTTATCTGCTTACTGTACCTAATACGGTTTCGTTCTCACATAAGTGAAACTCAGTCGTAACCGGAAACTTCTCGCGCATGTGCGAGTAACCTTTAAGTAGGCCTACTGCTCGTAAGAAATCACGTTTTTTAAGTATTTATTTTTTCCTTTAATCGGTTAACAAGAATAAATTACTGTTTACCACATGAGTTTAACTACAATTGCAGAAAGGGGTGACCAGGTATCCCAAACCTACTAAAAAAACTAAAGAAAAGTCCGCCTTTTTGGGGAAGTCCCGTAGGAAATCCCCACACTGGAATATTATTTGCGCCATAGGACACTCCCCTAAGCGGGACTATTCGCGCCTGGGACATTTCTACCCCCACGGGTAAAAAGTTGATACCTCATTTGCTGCTGTGATACTAATGGAGTGATCAGTGTCCTATCACCATGTCAGATCAGAGCAGCGTCAGCGTGGATCCTACGTGCCACCGGGCGGACCCGGCGATGGAAAACGTCCAGGTGGAGAACGAGGTGCCGAGAACCAAAGCTCAAAGCTTCAACACCATCAACACGCTGTTCCACGAATCTTGCCACGAGGTCGGCGTACTGGCGCACCAGATGCGCCAAAAGGACGGTCTGGTAGCCGATCTCAGAGCCAGACTGGCCAGATACGAGGGCGCCAGCGTGCGGCAGGACGGAGAGGAGCCCGTCGTCTTTGGGCCCTCTAAATCTTTGATAGACACCCTATTTGAAGAGATCTCAATGCTGAAACAAAAACTTAAAGATACTGAGAGACAGGCGGCCCAGCAGTCGGAGACGAGCAAACTGGTGAGTAAAATGTGTTTTTTACCATCACTCTACTTGGAATTCATAACATTTTATAGAAAGAAATGTACTGCGGGTCGATCTATAATAATAATTATTATTATTATTTATTATTGTATTTAATAGATAGTGATTCCATAGTTTAACGCTGATTATAAATAAATATGGGCTACGTTTGCTTGTCTGCTTGTTCTTAAATGGATATTTGTTTCCGTTTCATAGACAGACACTGTAACTAAGTAGTGCTATGGATCTCGGGCCAGATGGATGATCTAACTGGTTGTGATGAGGTTTTGGTTAGTGGAGAAAGAACATCCAGCTGTCAAAGCATCGCGCGTTTGGATTGGCTGTGGGTTGGCCACATTTTAAAAGGCGACCTTTCTCAAACATAAAAATGCATTCTTATTTCAGAAATGGAGACGGGGGTGTATTTAAATTTTTACGGCAGTACAAACGCGTTTGCTCATCGCAGTTTAATGAAAGCTGTACCCAGCTTGGAAATGATGAAGAGGGGCTTTCTTCCAAAGCAGGGCAGTTTTTCGGACTTGGCGACGCCTTACATTCATTTACATTATTAATAATAATAATAATAATAATAATAATAATAATCTTACGTAAGTAAGCGTGAAGAAAAGACGAGAACCATAACCTTATGCTGACTTAAGTCATGTAATGCAATAGCGCCGGGTGAATGTCACTTTCCTGAGAACATTTTTTGGCTCAGAAGATTTTCATGTTTTTAGCCCACGCCAGTTAACTCTGTTTTTTTTTTTACTCCAGAGATCTCGATCTAAGTAAAACTACAATTATATAGCATAGTATATTTCGCATTTAACGTATTTTTGTGTAAATAATAGTTAACCATATTATGTACAGGGCTCCTCTTAAGGTTGGTCTTTTGTGACTCCACACGACCCACAAATCTACGAAGAGGCTGTAGGCACCCGTGCGGGGGCTGTTTCGCTCGCCTTCTGCCAGCCGAGTCTAACCGCGTCTTGCTTCGTTTCCTCGTCCTGTCACCAAATCCCCGTTGCAGGAGATGGAGAGATTGCGGCAGCAGGTAACCGCCCTGGAGCAGGAGATGTACCGGCTGACGCGGCAGCCCGAGCACGAGAAGGACCTGGAGATCCAGCGTTTGCGGCGGGCGCTTAGGGAGCAAGACAAGGCACAGGCTACCAGGACCGTGCTGTGCAACTCGCTGGCCGAGGAAGCGGATCAGCTCCGGTCTCAGCTCGGGACCACAGTGCGGGTGTGTCAGGACCTGCTCCGGCATATCGATGGCAAGACGGAGCCCCTTGGCTCGGTCGACAGCAAGACGCATGCGCCACAAGGCAGAAAGGTGCGACCCTTCGGCCGGGTAGAGCCCTCGTCTGCACCGTACCGGCCTCTAACGTTGAACACAATCTATAATTAACTGGGATATATACATATATATATATTTTTTCCTTCAATTAGTTTACAGATCCCGCGGCTGCACAGCAGTTCACTGCACTAGAGTTGAAACTTCAAAAGGAAAATGAAGTGTTAAAACAGCGCGTGGTCTATGTAAGAGCAAATGTTTTTTAATTCCCAATTTCATTTTGGCATTGAGATTTCCTCCGCTTAACTCCCTTACCAGCCCTCTGCAACTGCTTCCCTTTTTTTTGAATACTGATCTTATTACGGGAAATGCTGACAAGGTGACGATGTTGCCCTTCCTCCAACAAAGGTGGAGAACCTAAACGCCAAGTGGCAGAAATACGACTCAAGCCGGGAGGAGTACGTCAAGTGCCTGTGTCAGAAGCTGAAGGAGACCTCATCGCAGACCACCCTGGGCTTGGTGCCACCCAACGTGGGGTTGCTCCAGCAGGAGATCGGGAGACTCAACCAGCTGCTGCAGCAGGAGATGGGGAACCGTGACAGACTTGAGGAGTCCAAGCAAACTGACAGGGAGCGCATCCAGATGCTGGAGCAGCAGGTGGGGGGGCCGGGGACAGCTCGCAGCTGCACACCTGCCATCACGCTCCCGCTGGGTCCACTTGCTAACCCCCCCTCTGAACATCTCACCCCCTCAGGCGGTCACCTACATGGACGACTTCAACTCCGAGCGGGCCGATCGCGAGCGAGCACAGAGTCGGATTCAGGACCTGCAGGAGCGGGTCAGCCAACTCGAGCAGCAGCTCCGTCAGCAGGTAAGGGACCACAACCTGCTCAGGCATTTACAGGTACTTTCAGTTTCTTCCGTCTTTTGACGTTTGACATTTTAATTACAAGGATACACATCCACCCATAACTTCCTCCTTTGCTCAAATTCAGGCCGCCTGCTAATGCTACAAGATTCATTTCAGAAATGGCCTTTACATTTTTATTATTCTTTTAAAATGGATTTTTAGTCATTTAAAGATATTAGAATATTCGTGTAATAGACCTGGAATGTCCATGCGGTGGGACTAGAATATATGCGATGGAGAATGTCCAAGCGGTAGGACTAGAATGTATGCGATAGAGAATGTCCATGCGATGGAATTGGAATGTATGCGATGGACAATGTCCATGCGATGGAATTGGAATGTATGCGATGGACAATGTCCATGAGGTGGGACTAGAATATATGCGATGGAGAATGTGCATGCGGTGGGACTAGAATATATGCGATGGAGAATGTCCATGTGATGGAATTGGAATGTATGCGATGGAGAATGTCCATGGGGTGGGACTAGAATATATGCGATGGAGAATGTGCATGCGGTGGGACTAGAATATATGCGATGGAGAATGTGCATGCGGTGGGACTAGAATATATGCGATGGAGAATGTCCATGGGGTGGGACTAGAATGTGCATGCGTTGGGACTAGAATGTATGCGATGGAGAATGTCCATGGGGTGGGACTAGAATGTGCATGCGGTGGGACTAGAATGTATGCGATGGAGAATGTCCATGCCATGGAATTGGAATGTATGTGATGGAGAATGTCCATGGGGTGGGACTAGAATGTATGCGATGGAGAATGTCCATGCCATGGAATTGGAATGTATGCGATGGAGAATGTCCATGGGGTGGGACTAGAAGACATTAGCATTCAGATTCCTGTAATACTAACAGCGCCCGTTCTGTCCTATTACCCAGGATTCCCTGGACCCGTCGTCCTCCTGGAGAATGCCATGGGACTCGGGACGGACGCACACCGGCACCACTGACGGCGAGCCCTCGATGAGGAGCGGTGCCGAGCGACAGGGGACGAGTCGGCAGGGCAGCGGGTCGACACAGGCAGCCACACGAGCCGAGCGGCCGAGCCCCGCCGCACTGCAGTGCCCCCACTGTTATAGCACGTACGATGACGAGCACATGGCTGAATACCTGAGACACCGTGAAGAGTGCGTCCCCTTGTGACTGCAAGGAGCTCGCTGCACAAACTGAACAAAGATTATTTATTACAAACTCACATTTTGAGCACTGATAAAGCACTACAAGGCCACAAGGCCTGTAAACAGCTTAATATTAATTCAGTATTTTATATATTTTAGTATATATATTAATATCATTGAAACTTTGAAAATAACTGTAATTAATGTAATTTATACAGCCAATTTGACATTGTGTTAAGACATCTGTCAGGAGTTTTTTTTTATTTTTTAGATGTGTTTTCAGGATTGCACTTTCAAAGCACTTGTTATTTGTAACAAACTATTAAATTATTATATAACGAAGCATTTTGAACTTTAAAATGTCAAGTTATTTTTTTACGTCACAAAATATGTCAATGGGGAAATTCACAAATCTAGCAAATAGATTTACAAGTATACCTCAGCTAAATTTATTCAGTTTCTCTACTGAGTTATGTTAAATCAGACACTGTCTGTTGAAACGTTGCACTTTTTTGATTCATGAAAATGCTGTGTGTACTGCACACTATAGAATAATTACTGTTAGAGAAAGAATTAATTCTTTTGTATGCGTGTTTCATTTTAGGTGATTTTTTAAAAACTGTTATACCGGTGCTGTTTTTGTTTATGCATATTGTTTGTGAATTTTTATGTTGCTTTTAATTTGTCTTGTTCTAAAAAGACATTTAAAAAAATAAATACTAATATCTCATTTGAGATGGTTAACCCCTAGAACACATTGACTTCATTTGGTCTCTCAGGTAACGGTGCCTTTGGTCATTCACAACGTCATCATTGAATTAAAAGGCCACTAGGTGAATCATTCTTAGATTTAACACCTGGAAAAAGTCCACGGAGAGGCGTAGTGATAAAGGTTGTCAGGAGAGCGGCTGGGACTTATAACCAGTGAAGCGGATAAATGATTTTATTTGGGTATGAAAGGCAGTGGTCTAGCCAGGGCGCAACAAGAGGAGCTATCAGGTAGCCGGTGGAAAGCACCGGGCTGACTTCTGGATTACTGTACACTGACTGCACCAGATCGCCTTTCCAGCTGCTGGCGAAGCTCAAACGGGAGGCGGGATGGACGTTAACGGGCGTGCCCTTCTCTGCTGATACGGGATATTTTTCCATGGTGTCGTTCCCCTGTGTGCAAACTCACGGCTGAGCAGGTCCGATGGCGGCTCGTGAGCGGCATGGGAAGCGAGGGGGGCGGTCAGCTGAGGCACCAGCTCAGCATACACGGGAAGGTGGGGGGGTGTGGTATCTGTCGATCTGCCTTGACAGGGGATAGAGGTGCCAGCGGGCGCTCAGGGGTTAACACGCAAGTTGGGAGGGAGTCCAGTGAGCTACAGGCCCCCCAGGAATCAGCTACCTGCCCTGCCCCCGATTCACCTCCACCAGGAACACGACTCGCAAATGTCTTCCTGTCTATTTATCAGCTGTCCGCCAGCACCAAAGAGGATGTTTACATAAAACTCTGAAAACGATCTCAAAATTTAAAAGTCACCCCCCGCTCACCCCCATCCACCTGGGGAGATCCCCGGTCATGTGCTCGCCTTAACACAGATCAGACCCGTCACCAGTTCCCCACCATCGACACTCAACCTCATCTGGAAACAATTAGGTCGCATTACTTAAAAAAAATTCAGAAAATATTTTCTGGTTATGTATACAGGCCACTTTTTACCAGTCCCCTATTTTCAGCAACTCCCCCACCCCCGGGCAGGCGAAATCACAAGCTTTGTCACTAAAGGCCACACGGCCCCTCTGGGTAGTGAAGGGGGGGGGGGGGGGGGGGGCGTTTACGTTTCCATTACAAATGGTGACTTGTTGGTGCATTCCGCCACAAAAATCCTGCACTTGCCCCGGGGTCTGGGAAGAGTTACTGACGGCCAGTAAACACTCAATGGGCATATACGACTTCTAATCATTTGAGTATTCAGAAATACTGGGAAATTCCCATAAAACCTGGGAATTCCCAAGACGGCCCGCATCACACCCCCCGAGCTTCAAAGGCGACTCACTCACACCCGCGGGCCGTGAGCTGTCATTAATGGCGCTTGTAGCTGTCATATTATCAACATTATTGTTATTAATGTCTGGCCTGGTTAGAGAAGTAGCCTGGGAAAGGAACAGCTTTTCACAGATGCAAAACACCGGCATTGGTAGGGCAGACGTCCGCGTTACGACACAGGGGCTTCCCCAAATGAACTTCTCCGCGAACTGCCGAATCCGCTGCGTCGCCATGGCGACACGTCGCACCTAACGAGTGCCCCTACCGTGCCGTTTTACCGAAGGCCGCATTTTGGCAGCACAGATAAGCTGCGTGTGCAACTTTGAAAGCCGACCACTGGCTTCTCCAGCGAGGCGCCTGGATACATCTTTCAGTTCCGTTTAGCATGAAACCAGGAAGGACTGAAACCCAGCGACGTACACGAACAAAGCGCTTACCGTAAAGAACACTCAGACTGTGGCGTTTGCTTCTCTTTTTAAGGGATGGGGGTGTCATTAGACTGCGATAAAAGGCGTAAGTGGATTTCACAACATTGAATAAATGGTGCTGACCAGCGAGTCCAACACAACAGGCCGTAATCGGATCGCAAAGGCCGTGTCGGCATCCTGACTTGAGTACTGAGAAGCTCTGGTAACAATCCAGCAAAAAAAACACAAAAATACTTAAGGGAAATTACAAAGGAGTTTTTTTGTTTGAATACCTAATGATGAATTTGAATTCCCCCCTGCATGCTTTTGTTAAATCAACCTTTCAGTATTTCATGCGATGCGCAGGCGGTCATGCTGCCTCGCAGGATGTGAGAGAGTCCGCAGACGACACAGAGCAGCCTCCCCCCCCCCCAACCAGGGTGCCGTCTACGTACGTCGAAGGTCCCTTGCGGTCGACTATCTTTAGAACTTCTCTTCCTGTGCTTTTCGTTTAAACATTTCAGCACAATTCGGTTCTCTGGTAGTACAACTCAACATTGAAAACAAGTCTTAAGTACCAAGAGAAGCTAAAATGGAATGGGGGAGATGAACCCCCCCACCCCTCAAAAAGACACCTGTTTGGATCTCTTGAAATCCCCACAAAATCTTGCAATCCTGTTTGCATTTCGGCTGCTGATCTGCCAGAGATCTCACCTCTATCCTTCGCGAGTACACAGATAAGCCGGGGTAGTGGCCATGTTGCCATGGAGATGCCACACTCACTAATTTCCCATGAACCCTGTGTGTGTGTGTGTGTGACCTCTCATTACTATATTTACATGTCTTTACCGGAACCCTCAGCTTCAGAAGGCCCATCGAAGTGACTCACGCCTCACTCTGATTCAACGCGCAGGAAAGAAAGACACAGATTTCAAAATGATCGATGTTCCTATACAGAGTCAACATGCAACAGGAGATATCAATAAGCCAACTTCCCTTCACAGGCTGACAGTGGGGGGAAAAAAAAAAAACTAAATACTCTTCTTCAACTTCCTACCATGGGTCGGGCACGCTTTAAGAGTGAACTTCACTAGTTCAGTCACATCAGTGGGCGTCCGACAGGCCCTCCCGTCTGCTATTCACCTACATTCGCTTTGGATGTGACGCCATCAATTAGGATTCCTTTTTCAGCGCGGTGCCAAGATTCTGGGCTGCATATTCCTTAGCCCCACATGGTCACCAGCTCAGCGTAACGGGCTACCCGCAAACCTGCAAGCTGGGCTCTCATTAAGGGCTCAGCGTCTCCCCGATCGCCGTTCTTTTCACTTCTATTACGCACATTCGGTCCTTACCTCCGCTTATGAAGGGGCTTTCGGCTCTTAGTGAAATAACTTTAGAAGAACCGCGAATCTCCGAAGGGCACGAGGTGGACGAACGACCTGAAAAAGGTCCAGGATGTGGGGAAGCTGACAGAAGGCAAAGCAGGACCCCACCCTCATGAAGAAAGCTGAAGAAAGCTGAAAAAAGAGGCACTGCACACAGGTTCTGCCATACTACTGTATTCCATCTTTCAAAAAAGAAAGACACAGAGCTTTTATATTACTTAACAATATGTTAAAAAGCAGCCAAACTGGCTTCAGTGTTAACACAATATACACTCTATAACAGATCCATAGTGTGAGTAACGTCCTTCTTCCCCAAATTCATTCAGATACAAGCTGGCTACAAAGGGGGGAAAAAAGATAAAGAAAAAAAAAAAAAATTTGCACAACTTGTACACTTTAAGGACTCAAAATTGGAACTAAGGTTGGTGGGGGTCATTATGACAAGTATAGGCCTACCTGGCCCCACGGGGAGGGGGCAAATTTGTTGGAGGGGGCAAAGAAGGGGTGGGGGTGGCTGGGAGCGGAGGAAAGTTACACTGAACACGCTCGAACCCGTGTCAGTGACTCGAATGAAGTGCGACGGGGGTGTGTTTGTGTATAAGAAAGCCACAGTAAATATGAGCAAAGGCCATTTTTGTTTTTTTTCTCTTTTTTTCTCTTTAAACCCACCTTTCATTCCTCAGTCTGCCTCGGAGGGGCTTGAACCCAGGCAGACACCACACTAAGCAGTGCAGACAGCAGAAACTGAAGACGGACTGAGACGTGGCCGGCGGCCATGACGGAGAAGCACACAGGCGCCAAAGGGCCCACAGAGCGCAGCAGGTGGATTTGTCTCATTTCCTTTTTTTTTAAACCCCCCCCCCCCCCCACCCCTAAAAGTCTTGCGAGAATATTACAGCACATGTGTTCCAGCAGGAGCGGCAGGGGCGGGACGTAGGGGCTCGCTGGTCAGGGGAGCACATTTCACACAGCGGGGGAGGGTCAGGGGT
>JABFEB020000049.1:8806785-8820111 GCA_019775895.2 Stomatorhinus ivindoensis
CATACTCAGCTGGTTGGTAGAAACAAAACCATGGTCTGGATTTGTAGCTTCTGGACCTGAAATGCCCAACACTGGTCCTGGCATTCATGTGGATGTTACTTCGACACGTACCACCTTCCTAAATATTGTCGCAGGGCAAATACACCCGTTTGTGGGAATGATATTCCCCCGAAGGCGGCAGTGGCCTCCTTCAACAGGATAGGGCACCCTGCCGTACCGCAAAAAATGTTCAGGAATGTTTTGAGGGACATGAAAAAGAGTTCAAGGTGTTGACTTGGCCTCCAATTTCCCCAGATCTCAATCCAATTGAGCATCTGTGGGATGTGCTGGACAAACAAGTCCGATCGATAGCGGTCCCATCTCACAAAGTACAGGCCGTGAAAGATCTGCTGTTGACGTCTTGGTGCCAGATGCCAGAGGACACCTTCGGAGGCCTTGTGGAGTCCAAGCTTCCATGAGTCAGAGATGATTTAGCAGCACAAGATGGGAACTACGCAAGATTAGGCACTTTATTGTCATGTCTGCTGTGATTGTGTTAAATGCAATAAACAGCAATAAATATAAACATCTCCACGCAATGTATACTTTACAAATAATTTTGCCAGCTACTTGGCAAATCCTGCATAGAAATTTAACCTTGGAGTAGCCTATGTTTATATTAATGTAGTCCAGCGTGGGAAATATTGACATATTTCTGCAGGTCTGAGGTGATTAATATTCCCCGAGAAACACATCCGCACCCACCAACAGCCCTGAGTGGCTGTGTAGGTCCAGCACCTTGAGGACTAGGCTGTTTTTTTTGCCTGCATTGCAAAGAGGATGAAAAATGATTTGTCACGCTGTTATGAATGAGAGAGCAAGTGCCGCCATTTTCCATTTGTGGCACCAAGTGCGCAACTGACTAATAGATAGGTTCACTTGCAGGACATTAGTCAGCTTGCCTATAAAAAGTAATTGTCTAGAGCAAGTGTGACTTTGTAACCTATTTTTCCTTTTCCGAAACTAGATATCTAGCATTAGTTACCCTAAATAGTTTAACCAGTGCAGTGCTGCGTTCAGCACGTAGTCTCTACCTGTCGTTTAAATGCTATTTAAGTCTACCCTTTCAAAGTATGAAACGGTATCTGGCTCCGTTAAAAATGTTTCTAAGTAATCTTTATAATGAATCTGTCAATTTATTACGAATACTTAAGTCTGCGGCAAAGCAATATCCATTTTGGCAACCTACAGCATCGAAAAACACATTAATGCGAAGTTTGACCATCCATAAGATGGCAAATGAATCAGAAGAGGTTAAATTGATAAAGGTTTTATTACTTTATTACTCCATATTTAAACTGGGAAAACATTGCATATTTCACGCCCTGGCTATGAGTGCCCTGAGGATTTATAATAGATTTCACATTTTTAAAACGGATAGGGAAAACAGCGATATGTTCAACCTCATTTTTAAGACCAGCTGTATCCACGCCAGCAGTGGCCATTAGAGAACGAATTGGCTCGTTCATTTCGTTTTTTTCCTCCAGGTATTTGGCCAGATTTACCTCGCATTAATTAATAATGTTCTTGTTGCAAGTTTGCCGCCATTAATTCAAGCTACGTCGACTCCGGTTCCATGCTCGAGTTTAATTTTATGGAGTCGAGGTGACAGGACAGTTCCCATTACAATTATTAGTACAGGCGTTGGCCAAACTGAGCTAAAAACAGGCAAAATGTTGTTTATTAAACTTAAATGTACTGACGCTGCCTTGGAGAGGCAATCGGACCTCGGGGCAGAGAAAAAGCCCACAAAGACGAATCGGTGCCCTGTCGCCGTCCACGTGTTTAGTTAGCTTTGCATGGATAGCTTTGGATCCGGTGTCCCCGAGCCCCTAGTCGGACAGCGGGGTTAATTATGCATCAGGTTGCTTAGAGATTTAGGAGCGGATAGCTTCACCGTGCACACGAATAGGGCCGAGGAACAGGGCTGTGTTATTAATCACCGCTGGGGCTGGGGGGCACCTTAATCCTCCAGCGAAGCTGTCCGAAGACCGAGAGTCCCGCCTTAGAGCGAGATCATACGTGCTGTAATGTTTCATGAGCACTGCTCCCGTTAGGTTTTCAGGGAACTGTTTAAATCCCCGAATCCCCATGTGTTTCTCTTACTCAGTGTGAATGTCGGCGCTTTTGATCCAGGTCTGAGGTCACTACAGTCAGCCTCTGTGACTGAGTTCACCCCGTTTGCTGAATGGCTACAGAACGGCCAAATACACTCAGTCAGTTAGTAGGCAAGGAAACTGGGTTACCTGTAGTAGACTTAGCGGTACCTGGGGAACTGGGTTCTGCTTTGCTGGAAGTCTGGGCTATTTCTCCCTGGACTATTCAGTATACCCAAATAAAAAATATAAAACATATTTTCCCTGTCTACCCAAAAAAATACAAGGCAGCCATTATAAATGTTTACTCCTGAAGGGGCTCTTTTTTCCTCTAGGCTTGATATTTTAGTAAAACAGTCCAGCTTTCTCCCGGGTACAACATAAGGTCTCTCTTGGGAATGCGAATTCAAAAACATTTGATCACAGCCCACTGCCTGGTAAAATACCTCTGCGGAATACATAAGCAGCCTTACTGGTTTTTTCTTTCCCTTCGAAAGATATTTCATTGCTTCTGTGGGAGGAAGGAAAAATCAATTAATGCAATCTTTGTAAGCAGACAAAGTGAGTGAGCGAACCCCCCTCCCCGGTGGGAATAGGCCCAGCTGGGCGAGCTTTGTTACCGCTGAATGCGGTCAGTAAATGTACCATGCAGGCGTGTTTTTCTGATTAAAATTGATTCTGATATGGAGAATCGTTTGCAGAGGGTGCAGCGTTATTTTATTGCGGGCAGGGAAACCGCAGCCTTCACGCTGCTGGTGGGGGCCCCACCGACTGCTGGGAGGAGAGTGGGGTATAAATATCAGGGTCTCCAGGCCCCGGCACGATGGCAGGGGTACGAGGAGTGCAGTGTAGGCGAGACAGACGTTCACACAGAGAGAGGAGTGTAACTGATGACCAGCATCTGTTAACATGGTGTTTTAAACAAACCGGTATCCTGGTGCATGGTTAAATGAGCAGATACAGGGTCACTTTGTAAGACGCTGTCAAAGACACACCTGCACCATGACGCACTGTGACAATGTACATCTAACACACGGATACAACACACCTTTCTCCATTCCATCCATCCATTTTCTTTAACCACTTGTCCTATTCAGGGTGACATGGGTCTGGAATCTATTCCAGGGGCTACAGGCACAAGGCAGGGGGAACAACCCTGGATGAGGGACTAATCTGTTACAGGACACACACACACACACACACACACACTTATGGGTAATTTGGTGTTTTTGGACTGTGGGGAGAAACCCCATGAGGAAATGGGAAGAACATGCAATCTCCACACACGGAGTCACGGCAGAGACTCGAACCTATGTCACAGAGGTGTGCAGTAACAGTACTAACCACTGCACCACCATGCCGCCCCAGCAATAACACATATTTGTTTTTTAAAAAATGCATTATACTGTGAAATATACATTTAGTGTTTAATTCATGTAATGCTACTGTATTAATACAACACAGATGCTTAAAACTGTCAACACTTTCCACTTGCACTTTATATTTTCCATTACTTGCATTAACTCTGTTAATAATTAATATGCTAAAGTAGATAGAACTTATATTTAGAAATTTGTAATTTTTGGTGTGTAATTGCCTAGCTTGCCAAGAGGAAATTCAAATGATTCATTGTATCTTTACCTCTACACATGACAATAGACTTTAAATTTGAACTTGAACTTGAAAATAACAGGTTTTTTATTACATTTTGGGGGACATTTTGTCCCCACAGTGTCATATAAACCAACCTAATCCATGTACGCGCGCACACACACACACACACACACACACACACACACCAGAAGACTATCTACAGACAGCTTTTCAAATATTGCATGCTTTTGGTCCTTGAGAGGAAATCATTGTAGGCTTTTAAGATCACACAGAGCTCCACACATAGACTCAGCAAAGGAATTTGAACCCACAACCCTGGGTTAGAGAAATGTTCGAGTTGTGACTGAATTTTTCCCATAAGAAATAATGGAAAGCCAATTAATTGGTTCCCGGCCCCATAAAGTTACACATAAATATGTTTTTTTAGCATGTAAACACAAAACTAACTGGATAAAACAAGAAGAGCATATACTGTACTAAACACATCTAAGCACATTTATCAAAACAGTAATTTGTAAAGTAAGAAAATAAATGCATCCAAACAACGTGTCCTACCCCGATCGTCCGTTCCTTCCGTGTGCCACGCCCCCTCCGGTTGTTGTCATTAGTCCTGTGTATTTCGTCTGAGTTTCAGTTTGTTTCCCCAGTCCAGTCATTGTATTGTCCGTGTGTGTTTTGCCTGCCTTACCTGTAATTAAACCCCGTATTCCCATATACCCTGACGTCTGCGCCTTTGTCTCCGTTCCGTCCCGCTCGGCACAACAATATTATTATAATTAAACGTATTAATGGTTTCTTAATATTACAATAATGAATAAGAAATCTTTATTTTCAAATGTATTGTATTATATAAGAATACTTACTGTTACTGTCTATCATTGTCTAAATGTATTTTTACTGTCTAAATATATGTATTCAGCTAGTGTAAACATGCACGGTGCTATCACAGCTAATGCGAGGCTGAGACTGAACCTTTACCCTTTGTTTCCTCTGAGAGACGTACCACGTGACTCATTTCCCCAAGCTTACAAGTTATCTTACGTCGGCGTTCACGGTTTCACTTCTGAGATTCAGATCGAGCTCTAGGTAATTTTTCTTCAAACTAATTGGTTCGACTTTTAAGAAATTCGAGTTCTATGAGTTCGAAAACTGAGGTACCACTGTATTACTCCCCGAGCCTCCGTAGGGATGGTTATATTGTCATATGTTAATCTGGATGGGTTTTAGGTCACTGATACAGAGCGTATGGCTTTCCACTGTACAGATCCACTGCATGCACTCGCATGCCTGAGTTTGTCAGACCTTTCGGAAATTCATTCTGACAGGTATGACTGCTGTTGTCGGTATTTATCTCCGTACTGATGTTAACTAGGCCTTATTTCCTGACGACATACTGGGAGAGATTCTCCGTATGTGTGTCCTTACGGGAAATAGATTGTTTCTTAGAAATGCGCTTTGCGTCGCTTGGGAAAGTGCGTTAACACTAATTGCCTGTGGCAGGGTTAGTGAGACTGCGGTGAGGGGAGGGATCCCGAAAAGCGGGGTGGATCACGATGTCCAGGGACCATGTCAGCGTTAATTGGAAGAGACACGCTCACACAGGTCAAGGCTGGCAATTTGTCGAGATTAACCACTTTACGGAGATTACCCACAATGCAATATGGCCCAAACTCTCGTTTGGAGTGTCCTTAGAAGTCACGCCGCGGAACGAGCCAAGGAAGGGTGAGGGAGGGGCTTGTTGTGGGAGCTAAAGAGGTTGGCGGTTAAGATCGCCCCACCTTACAGAGGGCTTGCACCAAGGGACCAGGACCCCAGGTGTACCCGAGTTCACTTTGGGGGACCCTTATCTGTCGCTACTGCACTGCCAGGTTGCTATGGCAGCCGGTGCATATCGATTCGCCGACTGCGAAGGCGACATGCGGTCGTTTCACCTGCTGTTCTGCAGGAGGTGACCCACTGAAGCTGTAGGAGTCAGGGCTGGACTGAGAGGGGGCGGCTGCATTCCGTCACTGTGGGTGGGGGGTGCTGACTGAATGCTTATGCGCCCCGCACGTCTGAAGGTAAGCACCAAGCAAAGGGCACATTGAACTGAGAAGCAGATGTGTGCTAATTCTAGGACCTAACGTAAGCTTCTCTTCAATTCCCTGCCTGCCGTTACTAATAAACTTTAATTAATCACCGCAGCGATGTACAGGAGAATTACAGTCTAACTGGTGCGACGTTTCCCAAAACCCATTTATTACCCCCTTCTTAACCGTGCTTGGCGTTGAGCTTTAAACCCCATGTCTCTTCCATCGCTAACGGGTTATTCTCACCTTAACAACGGCGTTAACCAGTTTATAAACATGCCCCTATTTAATAAAACTGACGGCAGAAGATGGGCTGTGCGCTTTTATCATTTTACAATTTTCTTTTCAATTGAGTTATCGTGAAAGCTGACGGCTTGCTATTTGCAAACAACAAAAAATGACTGATAAAACAACCATTCATCAGTCTTGGTCAACAACTAATCAATCTTCTAACAGCCTATTTGTGTGAAAGTAGGTCTTTATATAATAGGGTATAATAATATAAAGGTGAATCTTTGCACAATGACGCGTCTGTCTGACTTTTCAGGAGCTGACACGGCAGTTAAAATCAAATTAAACATCTGGCGTTTTCTCAGAAGGGCAAAAACTCCCCGATCCGCTCCACGACCCCATGCGGAACGGTAGAGCGGTCCGCACACATGCGGATTACCGAGCCGCAAGTCTGCCTCCGGAAAGGCGCCGATCGCTGCCGCAAACCTCAGTGCAGCCAGACCCGTTTCGGAAGATGGATGCGTGGGGGCGCTTTCTTAGCACCGCCATGCTTTTATTTAGATGTTGTTTTCCGCGGACGCATAACTCAGCCGTAAATTGCGTCCGCAGGGAAGACGAAGCCGCTGCTTCCGGACGAGTCGATCTGAGACTCGGCTGTGAATTACGGCGAGCCTGGGAGCCGCGGTCCCCCTGTCGCTGTCGACCAGTTTCACACGGACTTTTCCCTCCCTCTCCTCCACCCCGGAGATCCTAATGCATGCGCCTACACCGCGTCTTACTGCTCGCACCGGTGTACCGGGTAACTGGAGGTTCCGCTAGCGATACCATAGGACAGTTCCCACAGGTTTCAATTAGTGTCCGGAATGCGGCTGAAACGGTAGGTGACGCGACTTTACTACCCGAATGATTACACCCGTAAAAGGGCTGAGAGGAAGGGTCGCGATGCTCCAATCCTTGGGAGACTTGGAGAAGAATCAGCCTGACACGCAGACCCAGCGAGACCCTGACAGGTCATTTCTAATACACTTGCAGGTCGAGCTTCAGAGTATTTGCGGTGTGAGGCACTGCTGTAATTAAGAGCAGAGAAAGGAAACACTGAGGTATAAAGGTGATTAAAAATGATTAATCCATCCATCCATCTTCCACCTGCCCGTCTAGATCGCGGCTGGTGGAGTATTGTTACACTATACAGAAATATTCGGACAGCTGGACATGAGACACACATGAACGTTCATGACGTCCCATTGTAAATCCATAGGCATCAATATGGAGCTGGTCCCCCCTTTGCAGCTATAACATCTGCCACGCTTCTGGGGAGGTTTTCCATAAGATTTTAGAGTGTGTTTGCGGCAATTTTTTGCCCATTCATCCAGAAGAGCATTTGTGAGGTCAGGCGCTGATGTTGCACGTGAAGGCTGGGTTGTGGTTTGGGTTCGGGCCGAGGCGCAGGTGTGCCCCGAGCAGACCAGCTCATGGTACACTGTCACCCTGTACTGGCCCGCGACATCCCCTCCAGCACCTCGAGATCGCGATGAGCCTTCATCGAGGTGCATGAGTGTCCGCTTAGTCATCGCCTTAATGGCAGTGCAAATTACATGTGTGTAATGTTCAGGCCCACCTGAACATTAAGTGCGTGTTGATTAAAGGGAGAAAGGCAGAGCTGAGCACTATTACGGATGGTGTGGATTCCCGCACTCCCAGTAAATCTTGCCAGCGTTCCGTAACAAGTAAATAATTCTGACCTCTATCTGAACACATCGTAGAGATGCCGGACTTTCTCTTACCTCTGTAAAAAACAGGCAGAATTCACTGTTACTCTGACTAATAGAGTGCAAATTGTGGAAATGCTGGGCTGCGTTGTGTGAGGGTGTTTCAAGACCTGAGAGTCTGCTCGTATTTATGGCGGCGTGAGCAAACGGTCCAGATGGTTTTTTTGCCTTCCTGCGCGTGTTTTACATCATGAGAAGCTTCCGGATCGGATGGAATGGGGGTTCTTATGAAAATTCGGAATGCACTGACTGGGAAGGAATGAGGCATCAGAGATGATTCAAGGAAAAATGGTGACCGTTTATTGCGTCCATTATCCTTCTGCATGACAGCGACCTGCTAAAACATCAGGCTGGAAAGGGAGTTTTTCCAATATGTGATCTCTGCTGGCCAGCCGTTTCTGTGAAGTCGTCAACCCCGCCATCCTGTGAATTTAGCCGCCATGTTTGCATCTCCTTTCCACGCACGGCGTAACTCGTGGGGGGTTACGGGAGGGTGACGGCTGACGTTTGGGGGTAATTTATCAGCAGCTAACCGCCGTTTGCAGATCCATCAGAAGTGCTGGTTGTGGGAGGCATTCTCCACCGGGGAGATCCACAAAGTGAGATCCACATCTCTGTCCACATCTGAGACATCACCAGCGCCGCCGGAGTCCATTTAACGATAAGTCCAACCAGGGTTTTTCTGGAGCAAAATCCTTTTTTCCAGAAAATCAAATCATTTACCACAGTTGTGGCTGTGTTTCATGCGATAGACATGGCTGGGAATTTCTCCAGGTAGCATTAAGGCAGCCTGCTGGGGGCACTTCTATTCCCCCCATCCTGGCACGAAGCTTAGAAATCACTACAGCATTATGGTATTGCAGCTTGCAGCCTGTTAAAAGCACACCCTGCGAACAAAGCGGGTCTCCCCGCCACATAACAACATCGGTCTGGGCGATTTGCTCCAAAGTCCTATGAATTCTGTTACATGGGATGTTTAATTCTTCTCCGAATTACCCATCACGCGCATTATGCTGATATTGTCTAAGGTCTACGCACAAGCAGTGGGAAACAGACACACCCTCATTATCTCTAAAAGAAACTCAACATATGTGAGTGTTACACTGAGAAAATGGGATCCCTTTGGCCAGCAGGGGGCAGAAAATTAGGAGGGGGGGATTTGGTGAGGCGGCCAATACCATTGATTTTCTTTTCAGATAGATACAATGCCAAGGGTGGTATCAGCTATACTGATATTTAATACTGGTTATTTAACTTTTAATATTAATGTTAGAAGTGGTTTGCAGAATGAAAAATTCAGATCGAAAGTATTGATATTTCAGTATCAATCAGCATAACTTAGGCATGAAAATTACAATGTGATGGGAGTCTGATCTTGTGGCTTTGATTCTGTCTTAGGGGGCAGGGATACTAGGTTTATCACTGCCATAATTATAGGGTAATATTTGGATAGTATTCAGACTTAGACTCCCCACCAATATAATTTTATTTCACATGTTTAAATTAGGTTGAGCGGCGGTAAAAGCTCGCATTGTCGACCTAATATCAATGATCCACACTATAAACATTTTACAAAGTGACGCCATGTCCCTCTGTGAATTTAGGCTCTTAAATCCACCCTGTAGGATGCGTGTTATGCAGAGGTGGTCATTTCAGGTCCAGAAAGTAAAAATCCAAACCATGATTTTGTTTCAATCAACCAGTTGAACATAAAGAGCCACAGTCACAGAGTATTCAACTGGTTGGTTGAAACAAAACCTTGGTCTGGATTTTTACTTGCTGTACCAGAATTGTCCACCTCTGGTGTTATGTGAAGAAAACTGCCTTGCCTTGAATGCAATTCATGCAACACTTAATATTAGAAAACTTCATATTGGCGCAATGAAAAGCAATGATATTGAATTTTGTGCAAAACTGATTTTAAGGGAAATGAGATAGGTAAATAATTATTGGAAAACTTTGATTGGTGTATTTACAAACAGCAGTCGACAAATCCTGCTCATTCTGCTCAACCTAATGCGACATCTAGCTCTTGTGACTCTCGTTTTCAGTGTTCAGGTAAAGTGGATTTAATGCAGGCAGTGAAATTCGGGCACAGCGATATAAAGAATGACCTTCAAGCGTGATTCAGTTTGCGTCGTTTGTACCGAAGAGCCGTTCAAAAGATTCAGATCATTCGTTAACATCCCTTTTGGCCACATATTCCACCGGGAGATTTAATGAACTCCTACACAATTTGCCCAGTTATATTAAGTCTGCACAGTCACATACCAGCAAGTCTCCTCTAACCAGGCTGTGAACGCGATCGCGTTTCCTGAAACAGCACTGTGTGGCTGTCACCTGAGGTCATGCTGGTGTCACCAAACAATGATGTAAACGGCGGGTGATGTCCATTACTAAAAATATGTTTTATCTTCAGTGTGCTGGGGAGGGACGGTGAGGTCGCAGTGTCGCTGTGGTTTATTAGGTTTGTGTGTTGACAAATGATCCTGTTCTCTGTCGGAATGACAAAATGATTCCCGGCATTCCTCGCCTGGCGCCAGTTGTTTGTCAGGTCTGTAACGAGGTGCCACTGCAGGACCCCAAAGCATCATAACGACGCGCTCTTTCCGGGGTCCTCACATCAGTGAGGTCCAGGGTCCAGGGCCACAGAGGGAGCTATTAAGGGCTGGACAGGAGCACGAGGCGGTCTGTCAGATCAGGCCAAAGTACTCTTGTCGGCGAGCCCCGAAAACGATTGCTTAAATTGACCAGCAGAAGGCAGTGCTGATGATCGTGTGCGGACAGGGCCGTTTCTGAGGAGCAGTGGGAAACGACGTCCTCTAACTGACAATAGCTGTGATTTAACAAAGCTTCAGAGGCACCTTGTCCCCATCGCTACGGTAACCTGGTGGGGGGGGGGGGGGGGCTTAACCACCCAGGAGTGTCCCAACTCATATGGGACAGCCAAGGAGGGTGGTGGGACGCTTTGCTTAAAAATCATTGAGGAGGAAATTACAGCTATGTTCCAAATCTGTCATAAGGCGAAAATTTTATAAGATGAAAATGCATTTTAATACAGTACAACTTACCCAACAAACATGCTTAGAACACTTACATTAGCCTACAGTTGGGCAAATTTTATAATAAAATGTTGAATATCTTATGTAATTTATTGAACAATGTAAGTGAAAAACATTTCGAGATATCGTAACACGGACCAGCGTTGCCCGGGGAGCGTCTGCACATGCACTAGTTCTGGGTGTAGTTTTGAAGACTACCCTCCGAGCTATATGCTATAAGGTAGAGGTGAATTAATGACTCTCACCAGAGAGGGTGCTATTTCTGTCCCCTAGAAGCCCATTCTGATATCCAGGGCAGAACATGGACCATTAGTCAATAATAATTCAATCTTTACAACATCTATATATGTATGTATCAACTGTACTTTGAAACAGTCTTATATTTTATATGGAATTTATATACCTCTATTCATGCCCCCTACCAAATTGAAAGTATTCTTTATTATACTCTATATAGTCGTATTAAGTTTTCATTATAATCCTGAAGTAGGGAGAACAGTCCCGTGAAATGGCCTAATATGATAACCTGCATGTGAATTATTGCCCCTATTGGGTAAGACCGCTTAGAGGGAAGTGGCTTACACGGGCCTCCGTCCAATTAAGCGTGTCTTTAAAGGTTTAATGAGTAGCAGTAAATTTCACATCCATCTCTCTGGCACATTTTAATTAGTCGTAATTAGCGGCCGAATGACCTTTTTCCTGTTCCTTGTTGCTGTAATCTACAGGCTAAACCTCCTGATTTACGGAAGCTGAAAGCGGGGACGTCGGCCTTAAGGTGCGCGCGGCGTGGGCCCTCATGTCCAGCGGCACGCAGGGCGACGTGGTGCCGCCAGCTTTTAAACTCGCACGGGTAACCCGGGATACGCCGAGGCATTTGTAGCGATAGCATCAGCTACATGCTAATGCTAATAATCGTAAATGTTTACCCCGGCCTGAGGCTGGATGCTGGAGATTTGTAAATTGTTACTTAGCGGCCGTTCGCCATTTAACATGCGTAGGTTACCGGCAAGCCTCCGGAGCGTCGCATTTCTTAATTCAGTCTTTCTCTGAGGTCTGTTTTTTATATGATGTATTCAGCTGACGTTATGGGTATGGTGGTTATGGGTAGTGTCAAAGGTCTAGCCCCCAGCCCCGGTGGTGGATTAATGCGTAGGCTGTCCTAGGCTATAGCCCAGGGCCGCAGCAAACATCAGGACATTGCCAGGCCTCAGGGAAAATAAAAGGGTCAGTTACATCGGCAACACCTGCTGATTCATCACCATGCCAGCCAAGGGCTCCCAGAGAAGTTAACCCCCCCCCCCCCCCATATGGCTCAGAAATAAGGGTGTAGCTGTTGCTGGAAGTAAAGATCCGAGAGAAAATGTGGAATTCTGTTTGGGGGGGGGGGGGGTCTCTGTGCAGTGTCGCTGCATCTGCGGCATCAGCCCAGGCTGCAGACGTCGGAAATAAGCACACTTATTTTGCTTCTTGGAACCTGAATTTATAATATGTTAGAGCTCTCATATTATAAGATATATGGTATTGTTGATGCCAGATAACAATGGAAGTCTGATGCCTGACTGGCTCTAAATAACAGAACTAACTACTAAAAACAAGCAAATATTGTCTTCATTATTATTTGTGACTATGTTTATTAAGATCTAAAAGGAGAGATGTTTAACTAACGGTAATAAATCTGCCATCAATCTGTTACAAATCTGTTAATCTGTCATTAAGATTTGCCACCATCCGTTTCTCCAAACTAATAACCGCCGACTTTTTTCTGAAGTTATTTTTCAAGCATGAGTGAAAGTCCCCATTTATTTGCAACGCAAACCAAATGACAGAAGTCCCACAATGCACTGCTCCGCGAATCCGCCGGGAGATCGAGGGACTCATAAGCCCGCAAAGCGTGAGAGACATTTCCTTGCTTTAACTATTTTAATTGTGTGTAACAATGCGTTCCTCTTTGATTTTATTGCGTATTCATCAGAAAAAGTGCTTGTATTCGTGGGGATTTCTGTTTTGCTTAGTAAATGAGGTGCAGGGGATTCACAGAGCCGGGATGAGGGGGTGCTGGGATTTTCAGCCTGGCTGAGCTGGTTTTACTCAGATCTGCAGCCCCCCCGCATGCTATTAGCTGAGCCGATTCCCACCCTGTACGTAAAACAACCCTCCCCTCGTGCTGGGTGGCAAAGCGCTGATATAATAAAAATACCCCCCCATCCCACCCCCCTTAGAGCATTGTGAGCCACACACAGGCAATCGAGTCACCCGGAGCTTTGGCTTTATAAGTCTAGCAGCAGGTGATGGGTGGCACCCGCAGCCGCAGGTGTGTGTGGGGGGGGGGGGTGCCCTAGAGGGTGACAGAGCCGGGCACCTGCTCGCTTCAGCTACCTGTGATTGTGTGTGGGCTGCTGACTGTGCGTTGCTGTGGTGATCCGGGTCCTTATTTTCTCTGTCCCCC
>JABFEB020000049.1:8901704-8916100 GCA_019775895.2 Stomatorhinus ivindoensis
GCCCCCCCCCCCCCCCCCCCCCCCCACTTTCAAAGTAATAACATGTTGCGAATTTTATCCACATGGTCCTCAGCGAGGAATATGAATGTTGGTGCATTTTACACAGAGAGACAGGGGACTCTTTGAGACTCACTAAGGCCGCACTTGCACACGCTGAAGCAGTTGTTCAGGATCCCGTTTGTCTGGCTTCCTTGCTTATCTGTTCAGTGCTTTTACTGATTTGTATTGCGACTCAGGAAGGGAGGGAATACTACAGAAGCATTCAGATGGGAAGTGGCTACTGAGAGAAGCGCTGCAATGTTTTCGTTGCCTGACATCACCACCTTAGAATGTTTTCCTTCCATATTTAATGAGAGAACTTCACCCCCCTCCCCCCCCAAATCCACCTTTTCCAACATTAGGATAAGAGGATGAATTTTCTACACAAATCCAAGCAGTACCATTAGGATCAGCCTGTTTGTGAATGAGTGGATTTGGTTACGCGTAAACCTGTTGTTTGGCGTATAAAGAATGTCTGAGTTTAGGGCCTTCAAAATGCACTGTTAATTTTGGTTAGTCTACACTTAATCCGAACCTGAGAAAATATCTTACGAACGTAACTATTTATAAGCCATTTAAATGCTCATTTCCATACAAATGGGAATGCCAAGATTCATATGGTGAGGCCCTCCAATGCAGAAAATATTTTCAAAATAAAAGTACCTCAATATTAAAATCGATCCTGTCATTACTAATGCACTGGTTTAAGTCTTTCCATCAAATGTCTCCTTGGGTGAAAATGAGCTAAATGCACTAAACTTAATGAAAGCCTTGGTGGTGTTTATCGACGTTCTAGTCTATTAACATCATACTGAACGTGCAGAAATATGAATCCATCTCAATAGTGATGTTTCTTCTTCACGGAAGCCATATGCACAGCTGGTTATATCAGCGGCTAGGCTACCTCCCAGCAGTGTCTCCCAACCCAGTCCTCCGGGACCCCCAAACGGTCCCTGGGAGGGAACAAAAACAGGGACCGTCTGCTGTTCCCCAAGGACCAGATTGAGAACCACTGCCTTACAGCACTGTAAAATGTCTTCAGTTGCCAGAGCACCCCACTGAAATTTTAGCCAAACATCAGGTGCATCCAAGCAGGCTTTTAGACAGCAAAACCGGTAGATTAACTGGTGAATAATACAGTCCAGTTCAGCCTAATGAACTGCGCCCTGGAAGTAATGATTTACTGGGGGATGGTGTCCACCTGCGGTAAAGATCCTGTAATTATGGCCACTTCTGCGTATCGTTTTGTTGTCCTGAGTCAGCATGGATCTGTTTATTGATTTTGCTGAAAAACAGTGATTTCTGTTCCCTGAGGAAGATCACATCCACACCCGTTTTTTTTTTTTTCCACTACACTGCCTAGCTTGGGAAGAGTCAGAGACAGTAGTGTGACTCCCCCCCCCCCCACACACACACACACACACACACACACAAACACGTGCACACACATTCATATTAAAGAAAGAGTGCCAGGTCTACATTTGGGACTGGGATTGGAGGGGCGGGTTTTGCCTCTGTTGTTGCCAGTCTTGCATCACTTTCGTCCTTCATTGACGTGTTTGAGTTTCCCTGCAGCTGTCATTCTAACGGGGTCGGAGGGGGAATCCATCTGAGGACAGAACGAGCTCAGCTAACTCTCAGCTACGTCTTCCAGCAAGCCTAGACAGGGACAGCCATGGCCACACAGGAGATCTGACAGTCCGGCGCCCCGAGTCCCAGAGATGACCGACAGGCATATTAATAGCAGCCAGTGATTCTCAGACTGGTTGGAAGCTGAGCTGGGACCTGTGGCAATGACAGCCCCAGTTTGTGAAGGGTACAGCCCCGCTTTCCAAAATACATCCTGCCCATATTGTACCACACTCACACATAATGGCTGTCCCTTCATGTTTAGAGTTTTTCGACTTTCCCCGAGGGAAAAAATATTGGCTTTCTCTGCTTGTCACTGGACAAATAACAATTTTCCAGTGGGAGAATGTAGCTTTGCAGTGTACAGTATCTCAGGAGTTTCACAGTGAGCCGTTTAGAGGTGCTCTCCGCCGTAATCGTGTCACCTTGGATACACGTACTTCAGAAGTCATTACCGGAGCTGCACGGTCTAATCTGTGAAGCCAGACCTCGACCGGTCGTCTTTGTGCACAAGCGAGAGAGAATCGCACACGCCCTCCCATCTTGCCGCCAGGGATGGCTACAGACCCCTAGCAAGACCATAAATCAGAGCTGCAAAGATAGGCATTGGCTGCCATCTCAGCCATGGACTCCAGCAGCCCCAGGCCGCTTTCCTGAGAGCTAGAGCCAGGTTTCTTGAAGGTCCAGTCCTATGAAATGTACATAATTCATGGGGCAAACAAGTCTGGTACGATCCAAGGAGTGAGTTTGGTACAGTCCTTAGCTGAATTTGATGCAGTCCTTAGACTGAGTTTTAAATGGTCCTTAGAGTGAGCATGTGTGCGTTATGGTGACTTTGGTGTCATTCTTAGAGTGAGTACATTGTTGCTTTCCTCAGTCATTCCCATAATGGATAACTATGTGAACGGGTATATCCTGGCCTTCTCCCAGTTGGACCAGTGAGACATCTGCAGAAAAAAACTGCACTACAAGCTCAAATGTTATCTGTTCCCATAATGCAAAAGTCTTATCAATTCCTTGGCTGTTGGCAACAGGACCGGGATTACTCTTTAACAGGGATTGGATGATTATTTTTGTACCAAAAAATCTCTTTCATTCCACTTAAAGGAATCCAAGTCTAAGATAAGATTATCCTACCTAAAACAGTCACAGAGAAATCGAGCCGCTTGTCCGCTGAGACCTCATTGTTCGCGTAACAGTGAAGCTTGCTTTATACAACGCTCTGCATAATGCGAGATAAACACCTCCCATTTACATGCAGTTTACATAATCACGGAGTAGACGCTCGGTGTTGAGTAGCAGCTGGAAAGCCGCGTCTGCTCCAGTCTCGGCAGCACGGAGCCGGAGACGCGTCTAGGAGAGAGTCTGATTATTAATGTCTGCTGTTATTTTTTTTTGTACAGAGCGTTTCTTTAAATTGCGACGAATTTTGCACCTTCTGGCACTCGTGTTGTTTAGCATCCGTGGTGTGAATAACATTGAGACGCATCCTGACACACGTGTGATACGACAAAAGCCAGCGATCACCCCCCACTGCTTCTCCAAGGCCTGAGCTCCGCCTTGATGGACTCTCTGTGATGGCCAGCCATCGATTCCAACGAAGCCTTTGAGCGACCGCGCTTCTCGCCAGCATGGCTGTTGAACGGTAGCCCACTTCCTGTGGCCAAACTTGCTGGCCAGTATCGGGTCACTTTCCAATACCGGCTCGCCTGGACCTCATTATTACACGACAGGTCGCTCGCAATGTGCAAAGAGGGCGTTAAATGACTGCGGCACACCCTCACTGATGACGGTCTTATGGAAAATATGTGAGAAAACGGCCATGGCAGCTGAAAACTCACTAGACCCCCTGAGTGCAGGTCCTCCACCGTTCCATCTTTTTGCTACCATCACGCAATTCCGGGGTGTTTTCTAATTATGTCAATCTGAATTGGCGCTCTCTCCGTCGGTCGCGAGCGGCAGGCCCGGCCTCACTAGGGTAGGGTATGGCCTCGTGATATCGTCCCATTCTGTGGTACGCCGCATGTACCGTGAGTGGATTGATGAGCCACTGTGTCTCCTAGGGCTTGGACCTCGCTGGGGTTCTCTGGTGAGAATGAGGCAGGAGTGAGATATGTCTCTGGGCACTTAAACGAGCAAATGCGGAGGCGGGGGGGGGGACGGCTGGACATCTGCTCAGTGAGGGGTACCCAGCCGGAACCGTTATCTGTACCAGGGCCTGGGAAAAGGCAGTCAGGTTAGGCTGTGAATCGATTACCGCCTGCCCCCATTTTCCGGCAGCTCCTTATGGGGGCATGTTACAGGTTTCTGACAGACAGATCGGCTGGCTCTTCCTCACAGGGGCCCTAGTCAAAGCATTATTTGTGAGACCCCCCCCCCGCTACCAAGAATACTTGATCAGTTCACTTCCTCTGTAACGGAGGTAATTTGGGGCCCCTAAGCAACTCCTCGTTGTGCCTGTAGCTAGAGCCGGCCCGTACCGCCACCGAGACGGAACCAGTCGAACTCTTCCAGGAAAATGCAAACAGCTTCGAAGAGTTGTTTGGGAAATTCCGGATTCCTTCGCCCTGATGAATCGTACCTGACCTCATTTTCCTGGTATCGAACCTGAGAGAAGAAAAAAGAGAAACGAGAGGCTGGAAAAAAACAAGGTTTAAAAAGCAGCATAGAAGAAAAATGGGCTTAGGCAGGGAAAGCTCACCTGTGGCCTCATACGCGAGGACACTGCGGGCACCCGCATGGACGCCTCTCCCCTGCTTCCTTAAGCCCCCACTCCCAGACCATTTCAAAATACGAGTCTTCCATTATACCTTTGCCCATTCATCATACCCGTGTATTTATTTATTTATTTATTTACTACTTAGAATAAAATTTCAGCCGCGATTGTTTTTCTCCTAGTGACATATCTCTTGTGTTTCTGGGACGCTATTAAACTTTATTGCCCCGACTGCGCCTCACTTTAGGATATTAAACCCACACCGATTGGTAGCCGGATAATCTGATGGCACCTTTAATAGTGTGACACCACAGCGAGCAATATTAGGCTGTTTGCTGTGAAAGTAGATTGTGATTAAATTATAAGGCCTTTTGTCTGTGCGTGCGTGTGTGTGTGTGTGTGTGTTTCGATAAACTCAATTTTATACAAATCTGTGAAAGCAATCAAAAAAGTAAAAAATGCCTTGTCTTGTATTTTGTTTGGTTATATTTGTTAAAGGTAGGGCTGGGTAGGGGATTAGGTCATCATTGTGGGGGTCAGGGTTATTTATACCTATAGGGAGTCCCACAAAGATATAGGTACCTAATTTCTGTGTATGTGTGTGTGTGTGTGTTTTTTTTTTTTACTATGTTTCTGATTTAAAGCCTCGACAGAATCTCCAGATGGTGTGATCGCGCACTATAAGTTAATGTGCTATTTTATTTCCCGACTCTGGCTGTGGTTCAGACGGAATTAAAACAGCCCCTGATTTATAAACACCTTCATCTGCAGTAAAACCTGCTTCCATTAGACGCCACCGAGGCAGAGAGACTCCCGTATCCCTGCCTTTGTGAGCAGGAGAGGCTCCGAGATCTTTCCGGAGCTGTTCGTCCTCCCTGCAGACGTCGCTAGCTTATTCCATTATCGTTCATTGTGACCGCGGGCGCGTACCCGCCACCCCGCACGAGGGCCAGACGGCGCATCACGGCGACACGGTGAATATCTCCCTTTAATATTTGATCGCCGTTGAAAAGGTCAGGCTCGGCGGGCACTGGCGGCCTGCCTTGGCGGATCCTCGCCCGCCGGTATGTGCCGTGTTTAAAGCCGCCGTCTCCAAACCTGACGAGGCAGCGGAAGAGATGGGGAGGAGGAGGAGGGTTCGTCGAAGGTGACTCTCCGTCTGGTTCTTTCAGAAGATTCCTCTCTCTCTGTCTCTCCCTGCCCTCAGCCGGTGACTGTTGCACACTGTGCGCACAGCCAGTCCATCTGTGTGCATTAAATTATTACCACAGAAATACTTCTATTACTTGCTAACCTTGTTTCATTGCTGTCCGCTGCTAGCTTCTCCACACATTAGCTGCCTTGTCAGAGGACATATTTTCAGCAGAGAGGGGAGAGACTTCTCCTCCTAGTCAAGTGTGTTTCTTAGCTAATTCCTCGCTTTTTAGCCGTGCACTCGGAAAAGTGCCGTCGAATGTTCATTCAGTGAATTTCACATAGCGTGTTTCGCCAAGGCCTTGTCGTGCGATTCCACCTGAGATTACTACTTTTCATAGTTTCCCCGCTGCTAAATCTTGTGATATAGTCAGTCACTGAGAGGCTTCTGTGCCCGTTAATGGCGGAGGGCAGGATTCTTCCGGAATGGGAATGGCATTGGGGCTGACTGCATGAAAATACAGCAGAGCAGTACATGGCTCTAAAGGAGTTTTGCTTATACAAAAATTTTCTGAGGGCAGATCAAAAAATGATTGGTTCAGAGAGAGAACTAATGAGACTGTAGAGGAGGTGGGTCCAAACGACTAGAGGAGGCAGGACTTAGACATCTGATTGGTTGGTCCTGCCTCCTGTAGTTGCTTGGATTCATCTGCTCTACAATGTGATTGATTCAGAGAGATAACCAATCATTTTTCGTTCTGCCCTCAGAATATTTTTGTGTAAGTAAAACTCTCATGAGTGAAGAACGAAGGCCTCACTTTGAGGATGTTCTAGCTAATGCTCAGACTGGACAGATGGTCAGATTTTTTTTTGTTAAATGAGTTTTATATTAGTTGTGTTAAATTACATTTTTAGAACTTAAAGGGGACTGAAAACTCCTTATTCCATAAACTTACTGCACAAGCGGTAATGTAATACTGATTAGACTGTTTTTAATTGTGTTGGGCAGAATTTAATTATGGACTGCACCTGTTTTTATGGAACACATAAGAGCCTAATTAGAAGCTTATTAGTTAAAATTGAAAATGTTAAAGTACTTTAAGGATTTTGTTTTTACAGAGCCCGATTCATTTTAGTTTGACTGGTTCTGGAAGTTTCTAATCGTTCAGTCAGGGTTGTTATGTAGCTGGAACGCCCTCGAAGCCGAATGGCGACCTTTATATCCCCGTCAGCCGTGTGACTGTGTTTTCGATTGCATATAATGAATAGTTATGACTAGAAGGCAAGGCTTTGTTTGGTAAGACCTCTCTATGCATCCTTAAATATCATATCACACATATATGCCAAGCTAGCTTAAAAAATCTGTTTTGATTCATTAAAGTGCTGGCAGTATATTGTAGTATTTATTTACCATAAGATCGTCAGGATAGGTATTTATAAGCATGACAGTATGTGTGGGTTCTTAGTGGCTGTAGTTGATTTTCACGTATGAGAATAGGAAGTTTAATAGCTATACATTCAGCTACTTTAACTGTCAAACAGATGGGAAGAAATGAAGAAATCGTAGCGATTCAGCAGAAATTTTCTGCAAAATGTTCCTCTGGTTATGTCTCCCAAGCTTAACCTGGTTTCTGTAACTGATTTCGGCTCCTAGATGACAGTTACAGTGGAGACACACTCCGTCGCATATGCCGTCAAGAATCTCTAGCAGTGCTGCCACGTTTTAAAAAGGCAGCGGGCAGGAGAGCATGACAAACACACAAATTCTTCTTAACGTTTAAAATGAGGGTGATACAAATGTAACGAAAATAACAGTCTGGACAAACAAAATGACTTACAAGCATCCTAGAATTTGATTATTTTGTTTCCAAAAACTCACATGGCTCAAATATTGATGTGAATTTGTGTATTTTAAGAGGAGTTTTGCGAATTTTAATAGGTATGGTGTCATTGAACTGAGCACAGTAAGGTGTTACACAGCCCCTAATAAAATACCCACTCACAAAGCTTCCATAATTTCCCCCCAGGAAAGACTCTGGGTCTACTAAATCTGGGTCACGTTTGGTGCCAGGCTTTATAATCTCCCTGGTATAGCTGGTGCTTGTCGGTTTGCTGGAGTGCAGCTCGATTTGCACGAGCCTCTGGCTTTTCACGAGGGCCTAGGGCCCCCCCACAGCTATAGGTTTCTCCTCCTCCCTAGTGTCACATGGCTGAGTTGCGTACCCAGCCTTCAGTCAGGCTCACACCCCCAATGCCAGTGATGCGGGGACCCCTCGGGGATTGCTGAAGCTAGCTGTGGATCAGGCGGCCCCAGTGAAACCTCCACTAAGGGCCCGGGGCCCCTGTTATTTAAATAACAGTCTCTCAAGAGAGCCGAAACATATTCCCTGCTGTGAGAGCCTGCGCGTGTGTCTGTGAGTGCGTGTGTCTGTGAGCGCGTTTGTCTGTGAGCGCGTGTGTCTGTGAGTGCGCGTGTGCATTTTGGGTGTTCGACCAGCCCCTACTCTCCTTCGGTGAGGGTCTTTCATTTCCTCTGGTCCACATTCATCTGAAATCCATCACTCCTGCAATGACACTCCTCTAGTTTCATCCTACAACAGAGCGATTCCGATCTGACCGAGTGGCTGAATTCGGTGCAGACAGAGATGTAGGATGCCGGATTGTTATTCCTGCAGCTAACTGAGGCGGTTTCCTTTTGTAAGGAAGAGGGGGTTAATGCAGTTTGCTGGTGATGGGGTAGACATCAGAAAGATTTGCTGATGAAGGGCGTGATGATCTCTGATTGCGAGGATCTAGCCAGTGTCTTCAGCTGCACTTAGAAGCAGTAGAAGGCTTTTTTCCCCAGGAATTTAACGGAAATCCAAGTTTATTTCCAAATCTTTTTTAACTTTACTGTAATCCATGTGAGCAGCCCTGTCACAAGACAGGCCTAGATCTGTTTCCTGCCAAAAGCGCTGGCTGATCTTCTCTTTGGGCCGTAACACACCGCAGTTAGTGACAGCATCCTTCCTATTTGTGACGTCCTTCAGATTTACTGTGATATATAGTCTTTGAATGCCAACCACTGGTTCATCGAGCGGAATAATATGAACCGGTAGCTGCTGCACATTTTCTTCTGATTCAGTGGCTTCTTTAGGTTTGGGGTCAGGGGTCACCCCGCCTGTACGTCTGTGCAGTTTGTGTCTCCTCCCCATATTCACGTGGGATTCCTCCAGGTCCTTTTCCTGCAGTCCAGAAGCATGCTGTTAGGTGAATTAGTTTCTGTAAATAGCCCGTGACATGTGTGTGTGTATGTGTGTGTATGTGTGTGTATGTGTGTGTGTGTGTGTGTGTGTGTGTGTGTATGTATCCTATAATGGCCTGCTCTTTCTTCCCAGCGTCCCCATGCCACCTGGGATAGGCTCCAGGCTTTGTGTGGCTCGCTACTGGATAATTATTCATGGTACATGGATGGATAATAAGCTGGTCTACTGTAGCCAGCCAGAATATCACAATTATTTTTTGATTTAAAAGCAAAAAAAAAAGACATCCTTTCAGGACCTAACTCATGTCTGCCATGATACCTTTAACCACATGTGGGGTAACATTCCCTCCCCCGCCACCAGGAGGCACTGCTCTTATTTACAAGCTGTGATTGGGCCTGGTCAGCCGTTAAAGGTTGCAGGTGGTGTTGAGTTACACCCTCATGTGGACGTCGCTCTTTGCCGTATTGATGTGGATGCAGCAGGGATGTGGCAGGGACACTGAGCGCGTGCAGGAGAGAGACACGCATTGCGGCTCAATGTGTGATCTGTGTGTGTGAAAATGACCGCGAGAGGTCGGCTGTCACTAGGATACCGGCAGGCACCGCTTTGTGGTTATGCGATGGGGGACGCATTCTGTACTCTTTTAGAACTTCATTGGATATTTTGAAAGGACTCTTGTGGTGCTGGTTGCCTACCAAGAGTTTAATTGAAATCAGTTTGTACATAATTTAAACGAACATTAATGTTATATCAGTCAGCAATTGATGTCTTTGGCGAGATATCTACATACAATGACAATTCCCCTATAACCCCACCTCCTGTGATATGAAGCTCCGCCCCCACCTCCCAGGTCCATCTCTCAAGGCACTGTCACACACCCTCCCAGCGAAGAAAGCAATTAGCCTCAGCAATCAGCTCCAGAGCCCCTCCTTAAACTCACCGGCTCACCTGAAATGATCTTACGCTTAAGGGGAGTGATAGAGAGACAGGCCATTAGCCCTTTCTGTGAAGTACCTCGAGCTTAACGAAGGACGACAAAGCATTTTCATTTTCGATTAATGTTTCAAAGCAGGTGGCGGCATTTAACAGAAGATTATAGCAAATAAGAAATGCACTATTAATTTTAATGAGAGAACAATAGGTGCCATCCAGCGCTTTTGTGAATTCCCTAACAACGGCGCCCGCCTGCCACGTTGTTTTGTTTGCAAATTAGCTGCCCGCGAGAGCGGAAGCTTGATAATATATGTCTTTTCTTTGCGTCGCCTTGGTAATACCCGCAATGCCTAAAAGCCTTATAAAAATTGTTTAGATCAATCTGCGCTGCGTCCGTAAGCCGGCTTTTGCTCTCCCCGTTCCTTCCGGCTGCAGCCTCCCCGTTCCTCAAAGACACTGTCAGCCAATTGAACACAAGGAGCGATGGATTTGAAGCCTCGATACGCTACGGCAAACATGCAGCATAAATCCCTCGATTCCAGCTTGATTACTATAAGATGCTGTAGCTGTTGTCTTATTCTCCCGCTTATCCGGGGCTCACAAATCCAGCCCCGCTTCTTGTCGCTTTTAGAAATTCACTTTCTTTGCCGTCCGGGGGAAACGCGCTGCTGTCTATCGACCGCCGCCTCCATGAGTAACTAGCCGTGAATTTCGGATTTGTCATGCGAGGTGACCACCCTTACTACACTTAGGTCTTCCAGAATGCAAAACAAGATCGTCGACGAAGAAATCCAGGAAGGGTGGTTAGGGAGCTTGGGCCCTGAGGTATGGATGGGTGGCGAGTTGAGACTCCACCACTTGTAACCTCTTCTCCAGCAAACATAAAAATGAGCTGGCAATCCCTCCAGCTGTAAAAATCTACAGGACTGGACCTCAGTAAATATCTCATTTGTAAGTGTGAAAACGGAATCGATGTATTGATCTTGGTACAAACGCAGTTCTGCACGCTGTCAAAGGTGGTTTCTGATTACCTGTTTGTGAGAGACATCCTGGGCTGGACTCTCAGGCATTCGGATATTTTCTGTGCCATACATTCCTTTTTCCAAGGTTGGTAGAATCCTCGAATTTTATGGTTTTCTGTGCATAATCCTCTCAACGATGCATCTGTCCAAATGTAAGAAATAGCTGTTACTGCATACCAGGAATAAACCACTTTGGACCACTTATGCAAAAAAACCCTGTTTATCCTACCAGCTTATTTGAATAAAACCCAACAAGTAATTTTATTCTCTCGTAAGGTCCTTAATTTTTCTTTTCCAATGCCGCTAATCCATGTGATCCGTATAAAGTTATTGGATCAGACACTGCTTATTATACAAGAAATGGACACCACGCAGTTTCGTGGTTAAATAAATTGTACAAAGAAATTGTAACCAAATATTTACTTGCTAAGTCCCAGGAGGAACTCTGCTCCTGGATCCTTCTAGAACATTGAAATTGAGCTGCTTCTATAAATTAAAAACAATCAAACTGTAGAAATTGATTAAACAATGTAAAACTGGCAGGCCTACTGGTTGCTTTTGATCAGATGACTTCCCAGTGATTCACTGCGACTGCGTACAGCTCTATAGCCTTGTGGATGCTTGTAGGAAAGACTTCAAACAGGAAAGGTGGGGTTTAGTCAGGGGTCAGAGCACAAGCATATGGTTTATGGAACGATCCACAGGTTTAAGAAGTTGATTTGGTGGGGGGCTTTCGCAGAGCCAACAGTTGGCCCCAGGATAGAAAGCTTTAGTGGATTTTCCCCTTCTTTTTGTAGTCAGGTGACCAGTCACATGATTAATAATCTCTTTTAGTCATGAAGATGTACACATTGTTCCCCTTAGACATATCCCCCCTCCCTCGAACCCACACTCAGTGGTCCTCTGGAAAGTCATCTTCTTTTCACAGAAATCAGAACCTGTCAGTTCTGTCAGATCTGCTCACGTGACGGTTCCGTTGGGTCCGTCAGCATGAGGCCTGGTCCGGCCACGGTCCCCGTGAAGATGGAAGTGAGTAAAGAAATGAGGATTCTGTGTCTGACCCGGACAGATGGCCGAGCCCTTAGAACGGGTCTCACACTCCGGACCGGTCCGGTTCGGGGACACCACGACCTTTCAGAGGGAAAGCGGGCGGCTCTGTAGTGCTACACTCTGTGGGGCTTCCGCGCCACTGGGGGGTGAGTGAGCAGGGAGGGAGGGGCGCAAATTAAGCTTCTGGGAATGATAATGATGGCAGATGGCGGTTTGGGCCTCGGAGCCAGAGGCGCATCAGCGGAGTGAGAACAGGCACAGTCCAGTTCCCTGTGTTCACCTGCGCCCTGCTTGCTATCTGGCATTAAAAAGCTGCCGCCCCTTGGCTGAGCTCCCCCTACAGGCAGAAGCTGAAATTACACACATACCTACCCCAGCTAAAACCCAGATGCCTAACAGAGAGCCTCAGCTATCCTGCCAAGCTGCCCCGATCCCTCCCACAAGCTCCCTAACGGAGGTTGCCTTTCCTTTCCCTCGCATCCATATCAGCCTCCAGATCGGGGCGTGTTGGTTGCAGGAACCTTCCCGCAGAAGAACAGACACGCTACGGAAAGATGAGCTGACGTACCAGCCACGAGTGACGGCCGTTTGGTCGACTTGCTTATTTGCTGATTTATTCATGTGTTCGTTAAGTTTCCCGGGGAAACTTTAAAAGCGCCTGCGAGGTTTTGGAGTCTCCTTCACGCCTTCCTTTAATATTCCAGAAGCCCAATTTGACAATTCAATTAACCGTTAACTGCGAGGAAATCTTAAGGGACATTAAACATTAATGCACTAGGATGGGACTCGGGGAGTTCTGAACAAAACTGACACTAGATTAACTCGTCACTGGCAAGAATTCCTTTCATTAGAACTGGAAACAAAAGCCTGGAAATTAATGCAAGCTTCATTGTAAAGGTAGGAGGATTTTATTTTATGTACCCTGATCTAGGCAGTTTTTTCCTCTTCTGGATTCCTGGTGCCGCTCAGGGGGGCGTCAGGGATGTGGCCGCCTGACAGATAGTCCGGCAGAAGCTGCTGACGCCGCCGATCCTGATTCTTGTCTTCCTCTGCCTCCGCCCCTTTCCCCGCTGTCACAGAACATCTGAAGGCATCCCTGGAGAACTACATGACGAAGTTTCCCAAGGTGAGGATCATCCGGACCAAGAAGCGGGAAGGTCTGATCCGGACTCGCCTCCTGGGGGCCAGCGTGGCCGGGGGGGAGGTCCTCACCTTCCTGGATTCGCATTGCGAGGCCAACGTGAACTGGCTGCCCCCCCTACTGGGTAAGTGGGAGCTTTCGGCCAATGAGGCGCCGGATTGCCGCCACACGCTGCCTGCCGATTGGCCAAATGCCTCCAAGGTTTCTGGCAGCATTACAGCTCGGCTGATTATTTATATCATCACAGTTTGCACATTAAATAACTGGCCAGTTTTGATAATAATTTGCGTCCTGCTGAATAAAACCCACGCACTACTGACTGCGTTCAGTTTACTGTTTCGCTCACATGCCCGGGTTTGATTGGCTCCCACTGGGATCCAATCAGAGATGACACTGAGAAAAGTGGCATGATGACCTCAATCCTGGAGGGTGCGGTGGGGTGTGCTGGCAATGTTTTCAAACAGGTCACATGACCCGGCTCCACCAACCTCCCACTGGTGATCCGTGCATCGCACTGAGGCTGTTTTGTTTGCCAGGACATCAGAGAATAAAATTTATCTTCTGCGGTTGGAATGTATGCAACCACGTTTTGACAATAGATTGAAATTAATTATCTTCTACTCTTACCTACACCGCGTGACTTCTGAAAGCCGCAATCTCCACGGCAGCCCCGTTTCTGCAAGGTTCCAGGCTCGGTTTTGCATTTTAGTTCTGCGGCCTCACTCTGAAGTTACCCGCTGTGCCTTCTGCTGGCCAGGCAGCAAACTCCGCCCCCGGGTGCTGGAGTCCGGCCCACGTTCCGGGCTACTTAGTGACAACCCCGGGCAAATCAAAAACAAGAAAGAAAGGAACATACAGAGACGTCATGCCCCAGTGAGCACCTCTGATGAATATTTCAGAAGTGCCGGATATTGGACGGGAGCAGATTACCCACCGGGGCAGCGTTCAGGCCGCCAGCATCGGGAGGAAGTCACAGGACCCGGATAGTCTGGGGTTCTTATCCCAGCATGTGGAGGCTGCTGAGATTGAGTCTCGACAGCATGAAATGAGGGCTTTATATCTGAAGTTAAGATGTGAAGGAAATGGCATTGAAGGCGATACAAATGCTCATCCCCGCTTTTGCGTAATTAGTGTTAAGGTCTGGGCTTGTGCCTAGTCACTGTCAGGGAGATTCATAAGGGCAGAGTCTTTGGTTCCAGGGTAGAATCGACCCCATGGGGGGGTTTATATCCTCCTTTGCCTGTCTGTTGTACTGCCCTCCACTCCCCGGCCTGATTGGGTTTGAATTGCTTCCATTTGGAATCTGTCATGGACGCCGCCGCCTTCATTCCCGTCTGTTTGTTTTTCTTCCTGTTTTCTGTCCTTGGTTTTTTTTTCCTCTACAGTCTGCATCCTTTTGTACTGATACCCCCACCCCCACCATGACCATAAGTGGCATCCTGAAATTCCCGGAGCTCCAGGAGGCGTGCGGAGGTGTTGGGGGGGGG
>JABFEB020000049.1:8928350-8939902 GCA_019775895.2 Stomatorhinus ivindoensis
GGCAGTGAACGGCGGCATAATTCTACAGGCAGAAACGTGAGCTCGTACATGCGAATAGTCACGGACTGTGTATTTGCAGTGTGTCCCACAGCAGTTGGGGCCTCAGTGACAGTGTCTATCCGTTCTGGCTTTTTCTTTTGTTTATAGCACTGATCCCATGCTATACAATGCAGCCTACTTCATAAAAACCATACCTAGCTTGGCGGCTGTGATCTGTGGTGGGTGGGCTGTGATAAGGGCAGGGGGATTATGCTGTTGGCAGGCTCTGGTCACACCAGTCCCCATCTTCCCGGACTGTAGGATCAGTCTCTGTACCACCTGGTGAGCAGCGGCTGCATGGACTGCAGCCCACGTGACAAGCGGGTCTTCATGAGCGCCTGTGACCCCGAGTCAGCGACGCAGCGCTGGCTCTTCCGCCACGTCAACACCACCATCCTGGACAGGTTCGAGAGCCCAACCGGCATCTAGGCCCGGTCCGTGCAGCGAGCCGCCGGCGTGAGCCAGGCCGGGGCGTCCCTGGGACCCCGGTGCTATTCGGGTTTTGAGGCGCTCCCGCTCCTTTCGGACCCCCACCCCAGACCGGCTGCCCCCCCCAAACGCCGAATGGGGAGGGGCACCACGGAGTCGGGCCGACCGAGACGGGCTCGGGCGAGGCCTGGCCAACGGGGGGCAGCTGCAAGATGCCGGAATGACAGGGCCCACCTTGCCTGGCTGGTCAGTGCGGCAATGCGGGAGTACGGACACACAGACGCGTCGTTAGAGCCGAAGTCTGGTTAGAAGCACAACGGAGATCTGACGTGTGATAAAAGCAGGAACGTCGATACAACGCTGATGATGACTTCATGTTCCAAGGAATTACAGCAAGTTCCCTTTGAGTGATCTGATTTCATTTGCCTATATAATTTTATTTGTTTGTCTATTTATTTCCGTTTGTTTGTCTGTTATTATTTTACATCAGCTAGCTATAATAGTGCTGGACAATGCAAGACGTTAAAAAAAAATTGTGAAAAACACGATTTTGGGAGATCCAGTAAAATTGCCAGTGTCCAAAATAAGCAGTTAGAAAAATGAATAGTCATCATTCATTCAAAATTATTTGGAGAAGAAAAGTTTTATAGTTTTGTTTTGTTTGTTTTTTTAACAAGCAAAAAATGTAAAATGAAATAAACATGCTGTAATATGTTAGCGATTGGTGTGTCATTTCAGTGTTAGGAAGGAGGGTGGTTGTTCTTGGTGCTAACATCTGTGACTGTGTAATTACACACGTGTCTATGATTAGCAGTGACAACTAACAATTCTGCTAAATTTTTAATTAATGTCGAAGGATCTTACGTTTTTCAGTGATCCTTTACTCCCTCTGGTGGTGATGTTCGTCAACTGCATTCCACTATGGGAGTCATTTACAAGAGGAATTTCAAAGCAAGCAAGCAAAGGTTATATTCCCTAGTTTTAGCACAATAATAGGAGCTGCCTTACAGTAGGTTATCTTTTCAATATTTTAAGCTAACCTGCCATATGCAATAATAAGCATAAAGCAGGACTCAATGACAGAACTTGGATTAGGGTTTTCAGACGAACTCCGTTCACTGATCATAGAGTAATATGTATCGTTTTTGTAGTTACGGTTTATTAACACTAGGTGGCAGCAACACCAACAAGATGAGTACAGTTCTGTTAATCCTTTCAGTCTGGTTTGTTAATCCTTAATAACTTTCAGTCTGGTAAATTTGAATATGACCAAACACTTGGCTGTTACGCTATTACATATGAAAGCGATTCGATAGGTTTTTTTTTGTTTTGCTTTCGTTATGCGTCAGAAATTACCACCCCCCACAAATCTAGATTTTCTATAGAAAAATACGTTTGACCCCTACATCCTGGTGCCCTGTCTTTCGTCCCGCTTGACGTGACAACTTTCCATTCTGGGAGCATGATTACACTTTTACTGGTTAAATGTTAGAATAAACGGAATGGAGAAAAACGGGTAGAACCAAACGCAGTGTAAACACTAATATTAGGGGAGGGTTAGCCTCTCAGAAGTGCTACCTGACCCTGCAGGGCTGACGTAGGACTGTTGAGCAAAAATGGGCGGTAGACAGAGTTGCATATACACCCAAAAAAATCAACAAGATGGTTCGTGAAATGTACCGTGCTGTTTGACTACTTTAGACGTGTTCCAAAGCTATTGGATGCAAGCCACTGAGTAGCTAAATTTCCCTCGGGATCTAAAAATATCTATCTAATCTATTTATCAAATGTTTAGCATGCGTGTGCGTTGCACTTCTATTTTTTGCACGTGTATAAAACACTGCTACCACGCTGTCTCTGTAACCCTCACACTGCGTCCATAACTACTGTTCTCGTAACTGCTGGAAATATTTATGAAGCGGTTTAAACTTTATGGCTCCAGACTGGCATTTCCCCGCAGCTCCTAAACCATCAGTCTGAGTCTGTTTAAAGGGTCCTCTGCTGGATCCAACCTCACCCCCTCCCCCAAACTGCCACCTCATTTTCCACTAAATTCTGAGTCTAGACTGCTACTATTGAATAATCGATCTCGAGCAATTCCAGCGAACACCTGAGAAGCAGAGGTTCCTTCCAAGTCAATACGGGAAGCATGCATTTCTCCTATGCGCAGGCCGGTGTCGCACATCAGCTTGCATGACGATGACAATCCCGGTGTTCTCTGGGTTAGAGGGACGTTTATTTTTTTCTGACGCAATTAGAGCCATCCTCAGATCTCAACATGTGGACAGGAGAGCAAACAACGCTGCTACTTCCTGGTTCGGATTAGTCACAGCACCCGACAGGATCGCAAGGGGAGGTATTCCCGGCGAACCCGCGCCGTTAGCCAGAAAACTTTGTTCCGCTAGTAAACGAGAGGGGGGGGGAGATTGGAAATTACCGCAGAGAACGAAGACTGGACGGACCCCATCCGGGATACGACACATAACGGGGCGAAACGCTGCCCTTCATTACAAGACATTGCAACCAGCAATTCATTACTAGCAATTATTCCAAAATGAGGATAAAAGTAGGTTTTTTCCTGCGCGCCCTACTCTTCATTGGCACTTGCCTAGGCTTAATGCTGCTGTGGTCTTCCCTCTCGCCAAGCACAACGGATCAAAGGCACCTGCAAGGGGTAAGTCCACTCATTTATATATATACCATAACAGTCTTTCTCTAACTGTTTATATGACCCACGTTCATTGTCATCATTATTTCTAACGAGAAATGCGCGCATATGCTGCTTAATCGCCGCCGATGTGCTTAATTACCGGGTATCCGAATGGCCGTTGTCATGGAGACTGCAGGCTAATGCGACGCTTTCTGCGCACCGGTTGGTTAGATAACCTATTTAACCAGCCAGTAACCTAGTCTTTCCCACGATTATCAGTGATCTATGCTGATAGGTGCGCCACATGGACAAATCGTTATGAGGGGGGGATTACAGGGATGTTACTGACGTCCGTTTAGGATATCAGGTTCCTATGGTTTGAAAAGATATGTATTGCTGGTTTTATACAAGCGAGCGGCTGTGCTGCGTTTCGGCCGGAGTTACCATGTGGTTATGCAAATGTCTGCTGATCTGAGGTTAGGATTCTAAGCGTTAAATACGGCAAACCGGACTACGCCGCGTGTCATTAATGTAGAGGCTGTTAATATAATGTTGCGCCCGTAAACCCGTGTTAATAGTACAGAAATGTTTCCAGGGAATAAAGCGAATGAGGGAAAATGTGATCATGTTTATTTTTCCAAGATCTGAGACGTGCCATCTCAAAGAGTATCTATTTACAGATGTGCTGCATGTTTAATTAAACAAATAAATACTCATATCACGCTGTGTCATAGTTGGTTCAAACACGAAGTTGGTTAGGACATGCAGAGTGCAGGTCGATATTTCTTTGATTGTGTGGCTTTTTAAATCGTTTTATAATAAAATTTTCTGAAATATACAGCGTCTCCACTCTGGAATTCCATTGCTCTTAAGTAATACTGGTTTATGTGGTGTAAATACACAATGATGCGCAAATGGTCATGGGGATTTTATAAAAAGTTGATAATTCCCAAACAAGTACTTGGTCTATGCGTGCTAGGTGAGTCTGACCAACCTGCATTTCTTGTCTTACAGAGAGGGAGAATGTCCAATGATCTCCCTCCTAACGCTATGAATGACATTTTGGATCCTTTGAAGCCCGTCGTTCCATGGCCTCGTGTCGAAGGTGTGGAGGTCGATCTGAATAAGAAGGACGGCGCCGACCGCGGTGGGGGAGCGGCTCTGCAGAAAAAGAACGTCGTACAGAACCAGTACATCACGTTTAAGTTGCAGACTCATATCTACACCGACCCGGTTCTGAAACCCGGGGACCTGGGCAACTTTGAGCCCAAAGAGCCAGAGCCTCCCGGCATTCTCGACGGCCCAGGAGAGGGCGCCAAACCCTTTGTCCTGGGGGCAGAGTACAAGGAAGCCGTGCTGGCCAGCATCAAAGAGTTTGGCTTCAACATGGTAGCCAGTGACATGATATCCCTGGACCGCACTATCAGCGACTTACGCCACGAGGAGTGAGTAGCCTAACTGCAGCCTCAGATATGGTTTACCTTACTCAGATATTCATAAATCCTTCCCTAATACATTGGGAGCGTGTGTTAGACCAGCGGCGTCAAACTCCACTCCTGGGGGGCGGAGCCCTGCGCATTTTTGGGTTTCCCTTCATTTAACAGACCTGATCCAACTCCTTGTGCTAATTACCACACAGCTCTTGAACTGAATCATTTGTGGTGGAACTGGGAAAGAACTAAGCTACACAGGGCTCTGTCCCCCAGGACTGGAGTTTGACACCCCCGTGTTAGACCTTCGCTGAAGGTGTGGTAAAACATAACGGCATGTTTACATTATGCGCCATACATTATGTAGCTGTTGCTGTATATCATGTAACACACACACACACACACACAATGAAAACCTCTGCTTTATTTCTTTAGAATCCTGTTCACGCAACCCAAAGTCATAGGCAACCCTTCCCTCCGTCGCCACCCTGTGACGTATCATCTGTCATGCCCAGCCACCAGAACGCAGATCGTTTTTTTTGTCCCCGCTGATCGATATCATTCCAGTAGCACAGGTTTAACCACAAATTCACAGCCGCATTCCCACTTATGCGGTTGAGGCTGGTGGTGTCCTTACTTGCAACCCTCAGACTTTACCGTGGTTCGCCCTTTGTCTCCCTGACATTTCCCACGGCTGGCTCACACCGCGTGAAAGCCCAAACTTTGGTCTTTGTTGCGACACCAAAAGGACTTGCCTTCACCTGCAGGCAGTGATGCGTTCAGGTTTGAATCAGACATCCAGCGCTGTTGAACTTTGCAGACTGTAGAAGGGAAACTGAGAGTGACTGTGGCCAACATAACATGCCTGGAAATTAAAGGTGTATATTAGGTAGACGAAGAAGGAGAATGAAAACATTTCTTATATAGACCTGAGTACTGTGGGCACAGCATAGTGCTGCACAACAGTGAGATTCGGAGCATATTTGTCAATTATATGCATGACGCATTTCCAAAATATAAAGCTTGCGTGATGAAGGGAAAGGTTACATAATTTGAGGACAAGTCTGGAACAGCAGCACAGTGAGCGGGTTTAAACCCTGATGACAAATATTAAAACCAAACCACAGTAACAGGTTTTGCATGTTTGTGCCACAATTTCCCATAATCCTCGAGGGCAAATTAGTACCACAGGACGTAAGGTCAGTGGGGTGAGGGATTAGACTTTGATGACTGAGAGGACATGGTGAAGTAGACCGGCAATAAGCTACCGGCACTGGAAGGTGTGTCCCAGCTGAAAAGAGGTGTTGTATCTGTTGTCGTGGTCAAATAGTTTGACAGCAAACATAGCAAGCCAGAGCTGGTTTGGCGTAGTAGGCGTGTGGCGTACAAACGTGGGGAGACAGGATTGGCCGTGTCACTTTTGTGACCCTGTTCGTCAACACTGAGTGTGCAGTGTGTCTTTCAAGATTCAAGAGAGGTTTATTGTCAATACAACAATATACACAATATACATTGTATTGAAATGCCGTTTCACACAGACCCTCCATGGTGCATTAGTAAAAGAAAGAAACAAGAAATTACAAATACATAATATCTAACTAAACTAAACTAAGTGTCTCTATTTTTAAGTAAACTATCTGTACACTAAACAGGACAGGAAAAGAAAACAATACAGTGCAATGATACAAAGTGAACAAAAGTGAACATGTGCAATTGGCCAAAGTGCAGTGTGCAGGTTCAAGTTATTGCAGGAATATTGGGCGAGACGAGACAGAGACGTGTGCAAATTGTGACTAGTGCAAATCAGCACGAGGTAGGAAATTTCTATGACAAAATACAATATACAATACAGAGTGTGCAAACACCACAGTCAAGATAATCGTCACATACAATCCTGTTAATGTATACAAGTGCAGGAGTGCGTGTCAGCACAAGGACTGCTGCAATAAATACATTACAATAAGTACAATAAGTGAATTATTTCCAACAATGAAGTATCTCTTGTTAAGGGGGGTAAATGTGACTGAGCAGTCAGCTGGCTTTTCTAGTCATCGGGGTAATGGTTTGTGGGAAGACACTGTTCTGTGGAAGACGCTGTTTGTTTTAGCACAAAGTGGTTTGTGGTGCCTATTGGAGCAGAGTAGTGCAAAGAGGTTGCAGCCCGGGCGTGAGAAGTGACAAGCAGCCCCGCAGAATGGTGACTGTTTCCAGACTGGTTCCTAGACACGTGCTACAAGACCACTGTCCTTCATTACTGCTTCGTGCCAGAAGGTGGCACTATAGGTTTAAGGTGCTCAGAAAGCTACGCTTTAATAGCTTATAGTCCACATTTCGCCACCTCTGCTCTTCCGTACGGAAAGCGAAAGTTTATTTTGGTAGCTATTCAGAGGCGTGTATATTGACCAATGCTGTGCAAAAGTTGGCATATATTAAATTTAGAATATGACTAGAAGACAACATGTCGTTTCCTGTATAATGCCTACGGGAAACGAAACCAATCCGAAACCTTTGTAAAGTGAGAGCTGTGATATTACTGTTTTGCTGAGGAGTAAGCTGAGTACATGGGTAATATCTGTACATGTCTCTAGTTCCCAAGAGGCGGAGTGTCTATTGCGATTTAAAACCGTCTGTTGGGACTTAAACCCCGCAATGACGGGCGGCAGAAATGTCGACATCAAAGCTTGTTAAAGCGCCAAATTCACCGCCCTGAGCTCCACTGGGCATTCTCTACCATGGTTGAGAATTAAACTAGTCTAACCGGTAATATGAGTCACTTAATGCTATTTGTGCTTTATGCGAACTGTGTTTAAGGCGAACATTTCGGGTTGTTATACAGACACCGAGAAAAAAAACATAACCTACGTAGGAGAGATTTTGACATTGGATAGGGAGACACAACTTAATTTAAATACAAAGATTTGTTTGGGGTGGGTGAATGAATGCATATTAAACAAGCTTTGGGGGTACACTTTCCACACGGTTCCTATCTTTATGTAAGAAAAATATTTTAAGCTGCGGTCTACCGAAATGCATGGGCGCTTAACGCAGTCTGCTAGTTAGTGCGACTGATCTATTTAAAAAGCAGCCGAGCTGAAACGCGGGTTTAAGGCGTCCAGTCGCTGTGCGCGGCCCCGGTTCTCTCCTTCATTTAAAAGTGCGCGCTTTGCGCGGTCCCGGATCTCTCCTTCGCTGCCCTGCGTGGTGACAAACTTGCCGCGAAAACGCAGCTGAAGCGGCCTCCCGCTGCGTAGGGGGAGGGTAAGTTCACAAAGGACTATTGCTTTCACCCCCTCGCCCCCCGTTCTTACAGCCATTTGGACCGACAGGCTGCCGCATCCCTCCCCCCGTGGAAGTGGCAACGTGGGTCTCCTGCTGTTTCGCGCAGTAAACTCATAAAACCACTGTTGTCTTGCGCCGTTGCGCAGAGCCCCGCATTACGTCTGTTTCCCTTAAGCAGTTCCGTAAACGTTTCCGTGTATTATTTTTGCAGTAGGGCAGAGTGCATGCAAATTGTATCTCAAGCAACGTGGTGTATTTTTAAGGTTTGCTTATTTAAAATTTTTTATTGGTAATGGTAAAAAAAATAGTTGCTGCACATTCCAATTAACAATCTGGAGCTGAATTCCATAAGCATATTTTAAGATACATTTTTGATGCTCAGATGGAGTAAAGCAGCAATATATCGGTCTGGAGTATTGTGTGATAAGGGGCGTTGTGGGGGGGTGGTCTCTGTTACCAGTTGGGGGGGCCCTGGCAGCATGTGTGTCTACACATGAAGTGAATACTCCGGTTCCTTTTCACAACGTGCTACAGTTAAAAAGAAAATGTCGTAAGAGTGAAATGTGTGTTTGTTCGGCACAATCAAGCTTTAACATGCAGGCAGAGAATAACGGCTTTAATGGAAGGGGCCAATCGTCGTGCAATTTTCTCTGCTAGACTCGAGAAATGTGTCTGTGAGGTAAAGGTGCGTGGAGTCTGTTCAGCCCGGCCGCAGGGGCAGCGTTTAATTTTCATCCTTTATCCAGGATGCCTACAGGATTATTATTATTATTATTATTATTGTTGTTGTTTTTGTTGTTGTCGTGACCAGCCTCTGGCTTTTTGCAAATCTGTAATAAGAGCAATTAGCAAATCGTGGTACCATCAGAGTCAGCAACTGTCGGAAGATAATGTGACAGGAGTGTTGTGTATAATTACAGTAATTATTGTTATACAGCCTCCAGCGACTCTGTGCTTCTGCTGCAAAATCCCCACGCTACATGTACTCAGGGGGTGTAGCTAGAAAATTTAGGCCCCCTGTCAAAATATTACCTTGGGGGGCCACCCTCCTAGGGCTGCCGCTCTCAATCTCAAGAAATACGGATTCCCCCCCGATTGAATTTCCCGGCTGGGGGTGGGGGGTCCTCACTGTACAATTTGCAAAGCTAGTGTTCCCTGAGCGTATAAATTGTGAGAGTCTGTGCTGTGGTTTGTGAGGGCGGACTGCAACCGCACGATGAGGCTTTTGATGAGGTGGAGTGTGTGCAGGCGTGTTTCAAGTGAGTGTTTGGTGTTTCTGGGGCCTAGGTGAAGCTCTGGGAAAAATCAAGATGAAACCTACAGATCCGGTCCTCTCTCTCTTTATGCAGGTGCAAATACTGGCATTATGATGACAACCTGCTGACCTCCAGCATCGTCATCGTCTTCCACAATGAGGGCTGGTCCACCTTAATGCGGACGGTGCACAGCGTGATCAAGAGGACGCCCCAGAGATACCTGGCCGAGATCGTCATGATCGACGACTTCAGCAATAAAGGTGCATGGGGCTGTGCCGGCAAGCCCGCTGCAGCCCCTACACCAGTGCCAACGGTCAACCAATCAGACACCATAAGCGGCCACCTAGGGCGCCATCTTCTGGTGGGGCGCCAACTTAGCAAGGCGATTCCACTTTATTGCGGATAGGGGGCGCCAGTAGTGAAGCTCTCCTAGACGTCGCGTAGAAGCTCTTGTTCAGAGTGCGTTCTCTGTGCCCTTGTTAAATTAAACCTGTGGCACAAAGGTAATCGAGAGAGATGCTCGTGATCCGCCCCCCCCCCACGAGATGTTAGTTAACCTCCCACTAACGAGCTGTGCCCGCAGCTCCTAAGAGCTGTAATAATTACCTCGCACAGCAAGACAGGAGGCACTGAGCCAAGGGTCTGGCACAGGAAGTGAGGCATTCAGGATGAGACGGGGGCCTCCCGCCGCGCCGTCATTCAGAACCGCAGGGCGGCACATGAAAGCGTGTAGCGAAACTCTGCACGAACTCTGAAGCACTCTTCACATTTGTTACTGACACAGATGGTAATTTACTGCGCAACAGTTAATTAGCTGCCGATAAGCGGCCCTGTCCGTCGTGCTTGCCGGCGTGTGACGTGGCTCTGTGTGCCTCTCTCCCCCCCCCCCCACCCCCAGCACACCTGAAGGAGCGCTTGGACGACTACATCAAGCAGTGGAACGGCCTGGTCAAGGTCTTCCGAAATGAGAGGAGAGAGGGTTTGATCCAGGCCCGCAGCATCGGCGCTCGGAAAGCCACTCTGGGTCAGGTGGGTGGCCCATGGTTGTAGACACCTGTGTGTGTGTGTGTGTGTGTGTGTGTCCGTGATTCTGGGTGCTTGGCTTATACTGATGCCAAAAACAGTCCTGAGGATCACTTCTCAGGAATAATTGGGGGAAAATGAATATTAAATATAAATATGTACAGCCAAATATGAGCACAGTATGAATAAATTATAGCATATGCATGACTGTTCATTTGATTTGAGTGTGCAGTGTATGCTGCCCCCGGTGGAGGGTGAGGTCACCTGAAGTGTGGCATGTGATTCCTTTGCCCAGGTGCTCATCTACCTTGATGCGCACTGTGAGGTGGGATCGAACTGGTATGCTCCTCTGGTGGCTCCCATATCCAAGGACAGGTACCGTACAAGCCAGAGTCCCGTGCCCCCCGGCCTCGAATGGACGTGTGATGTGTGCGTTGCCACGGCCGGGGAAAACCTCGCCACCCAGTTTCCTCCTCGGGCTTTTGAACGTTAGAGAGATCTGGCCGCTCAGAAACCTCACATTCAGAGTCGCTGAACGGCGACGCACGCCGTACTGATCGGTGAGGCTGCGGTCTGGCGCAGGCGCAACGCTGTATTTTTAATCGATAGCCCACATTCCCCTGCGTCTCACTAGCTGAGCCCACTCGGCGTGTGACAGCAGCAGTTACCAGTCGTCAGATGTTCCGCGCTATTTGCGCCGCGGCCGATCGTCCGGCCGGGCAGTGCCCGCCGTATAACACTGTGCCTGTTTTGTCTCTTGTCCAATGCTGCAGGACGATATGCACGGTGCCTTTGATAGAGTACATAAACGGCAACGAATATGACATAGAGCCGCAGCAAGGGGGCGACGAAGACGGCTTCGCCAGGGGGGCTTGGGACTGGAATATGTTATGGAAGCGGATCCCGCTGACTGAGAGGGAGAAGGCTAGACGGAAGCATGTGACAGAGCCCTATCGGTAACTCCTGTGCGAAAACTCATCCCCCACAGGCCTGACTGAAACCCTCCTCTCTTTTTTTGTCTTGTCCTCCTTTTTTGGTTTCTTTTTCTTTCGCACCCCCCCACCCCCCGTGTCTGCCCTTTTGTGCGCACGACAACTCCACCCGCCCCGGGCCACCCACCTACCGTAATAACCCTAGAAAGGTGTGCACGGTGCCTCTCGTCGACTCTGTACACGGCCAGACGTTCGTCTTGGAGCCACAGGGTGGTGGGGACGAGGATGGCTTCGCCAGAGGAGCGTGGGATTGGAGCATGCTCTGGAAGCGGGTGCCGCTCACTAACGAGGAGAAGCAGCGGCGGTTAACTTTGACCGAGCCATATCGGTAATCTAGCCCGGCGGCTGGGGTGACACCCCCACGCTGCTCAGCGTCAGGTGTGTGGTGGTGGGCCAGTTCTGTTATCTCTGCTGTTCAACTCTTACCCCATCAGGATGGTTTCGGGGGGGGGGG
>JABFEB020000049.1:8949050-8965253 GCA_019775895.2 Stomatorhinus ivindoensis
CCCACAGTCCAAAAATATGGTAAGGTTATTTGAAGTTACCAAATTGCCCGTAGGTGTGAAAGGTACGTGTGTGTGCCCTTTGATGGCTTGGTGCCCATCCTGGGTTATTCGCTGCCTGTAGCCTCTGGACCATCTGTGACCCTGAATATGGCAAACAGTTATGGAAGATGGATGGATGCTAGATTGCTTCTCTGTTTGCTCCGAATGTAGCATTGTGGTTCAGCTGGCAGCCTTTTCACATCAAAGCTTCTGTGTGTGGGTGATTTTGCATGTTCTTCCTGTGTTACAATGAAACAAATGGCTCTTTAGGTAAACTAGTATATTTGAAAACAGTTCTCTTTGTGTTGATTAAGTCTAAGAGATATCCTTCCTGTATTTTCAATATGGCACTTGTAAGAAACCTGAAAATGAACATGTTTAATAACAAACACCTGGTTCTAAAACCCAAGTTACTAGTAAGACAAGATCTGTAGGAAATGCAAGTGGCATAGTTAAGGAATTCTGAGCTAATGTGATTAAGTGTTAGTCTGCAGTGGGATCTGGTGCTTTCTCCCTGGGATTCCTGTCCTGTTGACTTCTCTTGCTGTGGGCTCAGACTGACTGTATAACATCTCAGTCTGTTAGACAAAACCCCAAACCCAAGGACTTTCCAGCAATGTTTAAATACACTAGGGCACTATGTTTAATATTAATATTAATATTAATTTTTAAATCCAAATTTTTTATGTGTTACAATATTCACTTGTTGGTGGAATAGGGGGTTTATGACAAACCCCTTCATGTGGAATGAAGAAATTGATGTGAATTTTTCTGATGGTATGAGTAGGAATAATTTTCAAATTGATTGTGACAAATGTTGATAAAGCAAAGCATTATTTTATCCCAAAGTCCAGAATATTCCTTAGCATTGTTTTCAGGGTGATTCCCCTACTACCCACCCATAATTCAGACCTACAATAGTTTTAAAGCTGGAAGCTCCAAAAGCAAATCAATTCTAAGGTGACCAATAGTGATTGCTCTCCTCTCCTCTCCTGCTGGGCTCTTAATGGAAATGGGAATGAGCAGCTATCACTGAAACTACCACCGGCCATTGTAGTGCAAAGTCATTCCAAAGCAAAGGTGCATGAATCATTTACATACCCTAAGCCCCCAGCTGTTTACCAATCCCAACAACTGAAAAAACACCTCTCACACGGTGGATGGGCCTTAAAAGATGAGGTGAATGAGGTTCACCAAGTGTGAAAAGGCTCACAGAGCCATTAAAGTATCATGACATTACCATCTTTTAACTGATGCATATGTTTACTATGTAGGTGTTTAAAATGTAGGTGTAGAGTAATGTCCTAGTTGAGATAGTTTAATATCATGCCTATTATTAGGAAACCTTTACACATTAGTTCTTTATGGCCTGATTTCCTATGATGCAAAGAACTAGGAGAAAACATCTAAATATTTTAGGAAGAAGCAGAGGGGGTGGGAATGTAAAAAGTTCTATATTGGTAACTTGAACCCTGTGGGGGCCAGACATGCATTCTTTAGTTTCACCTACTTTTCTGTAAACTATGGTGTGGAATACCCCCCTCTCCCAAAATATGTAGAAATTCATACATGAAGCCCAATAATGATGTCACAGGGCGTGTGAGTCTGTCTTTCACTCTTAAGTAACATCCCCTCACAATCTCACCTTTCTCTTGGCTAAGTCAGGACAGACTTCACAGAGTTTTAGCTAAATAGTTTAGCATGCATGAGCCTATCAAATTACCCCGCTGTCTCTGAGGATGTTCCGACTTTGAATGTGTTACCGGCTACAGCATTTCTGTTAAAAAATGAAACAGATATGACTTACAACGGAAATATGAGGAGCTGCAGGCAGTTATAAGGTTTCGCATCCTGCTGCGTCGCTGCACCGCACAGAAGTCTTGCCAGCGGTTCATTACACTGCAACTCCTTTTACCAGCAAAACAAAGGCTATACATGCAGTTTTGAAATTATACGACAGATGTGGGTGAAATTAGATACTTGGAAACAGTTACGCGTCTTGTAGAAGTTCTGGTAGCTGCGGGTATACAAATACACCCAGATAATGCAACCTTAAGATTAAACCAACAGTTGCATTTTGGTCCGAAAACAAAGGCTTCACGGTAGCCTATGGCAATTAGCACAACAAATAAACTGAATTTAAAACGGTAAACGTCGATTTCAATACAACGCAACGTTTTGAACAAAACGTTTATTCTGAATTTACATGAGTAAATGTTTTAAAGGAACTTGATTACAATTATATAAATGACCAAGTGTATTTCGAGTACATTGTGTGTACAATACTCATACTCTGTTGCAATATTTCTTTAAAACAATGTTAGAGTCCGTTTTATTTTTATAAGGTGTTTCTACTGTGCTGTGTGAAAATAAACGTCAGCTTCGACAGATGGAACGGTCTGTTTGTAGTGGTATTCACGGAATTCAAGCGCTTAAGACCTGAACCCGAGGAAACGTTGAGACTTAAGTCATCATTATTACACTGGTAAGTCATCAGCTCCAATGCATTTAAATTGCAGATTGCGCATTTATAGCATATTACAAGTTACGACGGGGAAGGTCGTGAGTGTTCCGAAGAGGGAGAAAGACCGGTTCATCCAGCTCCTCGCGTGCAGCGCGTCTCAAGCTGCCGCTCGTCTCCAGGAAATCTGCCTTCAAGCGTTTTTGCATGGGATGACAAAGGAGATCTTCGGTCCGAAGAAAACATCTCTGAAACAACATGGATTTCCTCTTTAGAAAAATCTTTACCACGAAAAGTCGCATGAAGAGTTAATATAGGCTGATATCGGAAAAGAACTTTTTCCAAATAAGCATATAGTCTAAAACTCCTCACAAATGTCATAGCGTAAACATATTATTAGGAGATTAATGGCACAGTTTTATGCAGATCCTGGGCGTTTAATACCTTCCCAACTCCAAGCTGCAATTACGTAAAGCATACAATGTAAACACAACGGATATTTATTTGAATAACCATTCGCAACAACTGCAGCACACAGATGCACATGTGAAAATATGAACGGCTTGGTGAGGAAAACGACAATGTAGCCTGTGTACAAGGACTGCCCGAGGCAGTCTCGCATTCGCCCTGTGCCACGCTCGACGCCGCAATATAGGCGGCCCCTTGTTTTAATTTAGGCGGCTGACCCCACCTGCCGGCCCATGATGGCATTACCTGGGGCAGCACAGCAGCTCACTGAAGTTGCAAAAACAAACCACGTCGCATTTGCTTCCTTCCCAGAAGTGGTTCTGGAGGGAGTCGATGGGTCGCAGCATATCGATCCCGTTGGCGATATCATGACAGTCCCGGTTCTTCAGCACTTTTTTGTAGCAGGACAATCGGTTTGATGGCGTAGCATCGCCGGTCAAAAGTACAACACATAAAATAACAGCAACCAGAGATATTCTCATCTTCTCTGTTTCGTCTCTGAAATCCAAAAAATACGACAGAAATGGTGTGCATGAAAAAAGGAATATATAGGAAAAAATTCAGTCGGTACATAAGCCAACGTCGGACCAAACCTTGGTAATATCTCGGACTGTACGTAATACAGATAACTGACGAGTTTATTTAAATTTCTATATGTACTTTTTTTTACTAATTATACCTCTGTGACTGAATGCATACTCGCATTAAAATTTGCATCTAATTATTTAAGCAGATTTTCTTTACATTTTTAATTGTGGGCCTACATTTAATCCATTTTTATACACAGCAACCACTGTCACCTAAGCATCCTAATTCACTTTGCGTCCTCACATTAAGTTTTCAGATTGCGACGAGCCCTACCTTTAGGTGCACGCTCCTTAGGAAGAGCCACAGGTTTCGCGTAGGTTTCTCGAGTCCCTGGGTTTTCTGTGATTTGGGCACAACGGGGCTGTTGTCCTCTCTTGGCGCTACTCCGACTGAGGCTGCCCGCCTCTCCGCCCGGCTCCGCTCGCCGATCGCCTCGCAGCGCTGACAGAATCAACACAAGCCAACATTCAGTGTAGAGGGAGGCCGGGACGTAATTCATACCAAATATATAATTTTTGTTTTAATGAGCAAAACATAAAAACCCGAAATAAAAGACCACTTATTACCTTAACAAATTTAAATAATTTTCAATTATTATTTTTACGATTTTCATAATGATTGTTTTTGACCCAGAACAATTGCGTATGGCCCACATAGGGACAGAATATTTCATATAATAATGCAATAGTACTACGTAACACTCCATAATGGGTTTTGCAAACCACTGGATGTATACACAGATAGCCGGAAAGGTTTTATTTAAATTTATGGCTTCCCTGGTGGTGATTGAGTCATGGGGTGTATTACGCTTATACTCAGGGCACGGCAATGTGCCCAGATAGGAAAACACTGTCCTGATTGTTAGGGAAGCGAGTTGAGAAGATGGTGGTGAAACAGATGCTAATTACTGTCCAGCTAAGTAATAATAACATAACTGTAAAACTACCGATAAAAATGATATGAAAGGGATTACCCCCCAAAAATGACTATTTTCGGAGATATTGTGGTTCCTCTATATATACTGGGCGTTTATCCATTTAGTTTGTTCGTACTGCTGTGCTGTGATATGGCAAAATTATTCCGTTTCAGAAGTGGATGCAAAACCAGCCTGCTAGTCCCGGCTTCTCTATTCTAACATACGGAAACTGTGATTAAAAACATTTAAATCCTAAACTCGGAAACTAGTTAAAGGAATTAAAACCTAGGCTATATTGTCACTGCACTGCCAGATACCTTGAACCACTGCCACACTTAAGGCTGATTTTAGGCTATATTGTGCGGTTTTCTGTACTTGAGCTGGAAATGTTGCCAGGACTTGGCAAACCTGAAATTACCATTAACCCGGTCCAAAACCGATGTGGTGCACGAGGTGAACAGATTTCCTCCGCAACATGACAATGTTTAGCCAGTCTTAAATTTGAGGGTGGCATGAAACATGGAAAACTGGCGCACAGACACAAACACTTAAAAAGCAATTTAAATGTTCGATGGAGCAGCAGGGGACTTTCAGCAAAGGGTCGCTCCCCAGAGAGGTTAACCGCAGCTGCCCAAAAGGTGAGTCTTTTTTTGTTTCCTTTTTGAAATGTTTAACTTTTAAAGTTTAAAAAACCGGGATGTTGGAAACTTCGTCTCCCCTCAGAGCAGTCGGTTTAATTGAGCACTGCTAAAACGCAATAGGCTGTAAATTATCCATCGTATTTGATGTTTTGTAAATAAATTGCTACTTCTACGGTATCGGGATTACCACGGAATCTGACTTGCTTCACTTAAAATGCCAACCATTACTTGCTATTTTATTTATCTGGCAGGTTTTCTGTCCTATTCCTGATGAGTTACTATCTGCCTGAGATCAGGTGTGGTTCATCAGAGACAAGGGAGGATAGAAAACCTGCTGGATAGCGGCACTCCAGGATAAGGGTTGTCTACCCCTGTACCATTGTATTGTATCCAAGCTATCACCTTATAGCAGGGGTGCCCAATCTGCAAAGGGCCGGTGTGTATGCGGGTTTTCGCTGCAGCCCTGTAATTAGATTATTAATTAGAGGACTGATTGGCTGAAGAGTCCTCACACCTGGGTTTGAACAGCTGACATAAAGGTTATCCCAAAAACCTGCATACACAACGGCCCCTTGCAGATAAGATTGGGCACCACTGCATTATAGGCTACTGAAAAAATAACTTTAGGTTGAACACATGGGGGGTTGAGATCTCTACCCATTTAGAGGGGTCTAGGGGGGTTGTATTGGCTGGTTTTGATTATTGGGGGGTTGGGTGGGGGTTGTCAACCCTTCATCTACCACTCCCCCATAATTTACGCTCATGGGATGCACCTCTCACAAAATTACATTACATTTTGATGGCGGAATTAAGTCTTGCTGTATATTATGGATCCCGATGAGACGGTCAAATTACAATATCTCTTAAAGTTAACCAAAATTATATATATATTGCCCTTTTGTTTTCGTGTAATTATAGGTGTATTCACCTGTATCCCTGGCCCGATATATTGCTTATATAACAGTGGAGGGTGTAAGGGCGAATATACTTGAATACATTTATAGTACTCTGACAAACCTATTGCATTAATTTATTTCCACCTAGTGTCTCCAATTGTGAGGTGACAGACTTAGGGAATGCTGCCATCTTCTGTTTGGACAGGAAAATGACAAGACAGACATGGGTGTTTGTATGGTGCAGAGGCTGGACAGGATTCAACAAAAATAATTCTTCATTTCGTCTCATCTCATAGAAACCAATGAAACAATGTAAATAATTAGGGTTACAGTGGTACATCGGTTCTTGAACTTAATCCGTTCTGGACTCTGGATCGAATCCTAAAAAGATCGAGTTCTGATCGAATTTTTCCCATAAGAAATAATGGAAAACCAATTAGTTGGTTCCCGGCTCCCCAAAATTACACCTAAATATATTTTTTAGCGTTTAAACACAAAATGAACAGGATAAAACAAGAAAGCATTTTTTTCTTAATGGCTTCCAAAACGATAAAGATCTTATCCCAACATTGCCCCTGTCCTGCCCCGATCGTCCGCTCCTTCCGTGTGCCACGCCCCCTCGTCAACTCTATTTGATCTGGTTGTTGTCATTAGTCCTCTGTATTAAGTCCGCGTTTCAGTTTGTTTCCCCAGTCCGATCATTGGGTGCATTTGACTTACTTACAACGCTGGCTTAAAGCAATGCATTCTGATCCTGACCCAATGCATTACGCTTAGATGCATTTCGACCTCTCACCCGGCTGCACAAACTGGCACCGCCTCCGTGACGACACACCTTTGCCCTTATTGGCTGAAGAGTTTAGCTACACGCATGACATTTGTACCCCAGGCAGTTCCGATGCCTAATCTGTTATTTCTCCCGAATATCACGTAAAGCAGTGAGAACTGGTTTTCAGTTAATTTACTTATTTTATAAAATAATTTGTTGAATTGCCCAATAGTTCTGCAGCCAGTTTGTTTTAGCCGAAGGAAATTCCATTCTTATCTCCAAAAACAACATACAAACATAAATATCAAATGCAAACAAAATATTTTTGAAATCCTCATCTCCTTACAATTGATACAATTCCGAAATCTGTTTTTGTTTGGCCAATATACTGATCACATGATTCTCCGCTACCATTAATCTTATATAATACATTTGGGAAATATGAACGTTTTTATAAAGTGATTCAAAACTAATTATGGTTAATTTGGAAATTTATTAAAACAAGGTCGAAATGTTACATTTTAAAATATTGATGTGTGTGTGGGGGGGGGGGGTAGTTACATTACTTAATTAGGTCATTTTTAAAGTAAGCTTTAATTGCGGCGCAGCATAATTACTGCTTCTGAAAAAAATGTCAGTGTGTTATTTTTTGTTCAAAATTAAATGTTTGCAAAGGCTTGTACGATTAAAGTGGTGCTCAATGTATCGACCAGTACAAAGGCGTAACTTTGGCTTGAACATTGGAGGCGTTGGGGTCTCCACCCATTACGGGAGAAAAATGATTATTCGGGGGGTTGTATTAGCTGGTTTCGATTTATCGGGGGGGGGTCCAGCAGAGTCTCTGATCCACTTTTTATTTATAAATGCCGATGTCGAGTCCCAATCTGGGCTCGTTTTCCCGAAAGGTATACCTCCTAGAGTTATTTCTACACGTGGTCTCCGAAAAGTCCCTTAAGATATTGGGTGAGCCTCTTAAGTGCGACCTTAATAGCTGCCGGGATACCTGATTGGTTGACATGAATGGCTCGAGAATCAGTTATTCCCCCATGCAACAATTGTTTGAATATGGCATGAGAGAAAGTGGTGTTCTTTATAAATATAACTGCAGAAATGCTTAAAACACTGCATTAATCAGAACTGGGGAGACTCTAAAAATAAAATACAAAATTAACAAAGTGAATCCTGAATTAACAAACTAAATCATGACCCGTAAATATGATTTTTCCCGAACCCGCATCCCCAGATGGTAGTATTACTATCTTATTTTTATTTGTTCTATAAGAATGTTTGCACGTCATTGATATCGGGGGGGAGCAATTGCTGAATAGCCGAAAGAAAAAATCCGTTACTGTCTGAACATAAGATAATATGCTATGTGTTTCAGTGTTGAGAACTAGGGACTGTTCCATGGTGCTTTTGGGGGGAAATATATTAGACGTATATGAAAGTGAATCTGCAGTTTCGCCTTATCAGCCTCATTAACCAAAGTTTTGATCTACTGTCACTGTGGCACATTTATAGAGGTGTCTGCATTCCAGGGGCGTCTGAAATAATGGAATCCCCAATCTTCCCAACAAATAAACATACAAGCAAATAATCGACAGCGCGTTCCTTATCTTGTATGATACTTGTATTGTTACTGAAGCCAATTCGCTGCGCATTCAGAGCGCAAGGACGAAACAAAGATTGTAGTTATGTATGGGAGAAAGATCATTTTATGATATTTTTTTAGATACGTGATGTTTAATTGTAAAAATGTACCTTTGACGATGTTTATTTTAAACGCTATCTCTTTCTTTATTACTTGAAAAAAAAAATTCTTACATCGCACCCTTTCATGTCTGCCCATTGCGATGCCACGATGAATGGTTAGAGTACATACTGATTAAGAGCATTTCAGAGGCGTGCGGCCGAACAGTGGAGGCCACTAGCGGTATGAGTTGACAACGGCGGTAAGAGACAACTAAGAGTGGCTCAATCATGTTTTCTGGACCACATCAAAACGTTAAGGTACAGCTTAAGTTATAACTTACCAACGACGTAGCGTAAAGAAGGCTTCGGGAAACCCCTGAGCTTTAATAAATATGTAAATATACATAGACCTACTTCTAAGTAGGTCTACTTCGGAGTAAGCCTCGCGATTTCGCAATATTCTTCCCTATGATGTTTCTACAAGTTCCTAATTAGATTTGTTGCACTAGTCAACACTCTTGCTACTCGTCTCGAAAGGACGGCATTGCAAACATTGCAGGTAACTGTTGGGCTACTTTGCGTTTCCAGAATAAAGATTGTCCACACTGCTGACATCTCGATAGTTTGTAGTTGCAAGTCATGTGCCTCTGGCTCACTGTAGCGCAGTGGTTCGTAAACTGGGGGGCGCAAAGTTATTGCGGGGGGTGGGGGGGAATCAATGGGATAGCCTCAGAGTCAAATAATCTCTTCACACACTGGACGATTAAATAAATAAAGCAGCGCAACATTACAGTAACTAAAAATAAATAAACCACTAACTTACGTGTACTGTTAGAGCATTTATGTAATTTATTTAAACTTTATTTTACCAGGTAAATTAACTGAAAACCAATTCTCACTGCTTTACGTGATATTCGGGAGAAATAGCGGATAACGCGACCTTCCTGGGATACAAACGTCATGATCTTCAGCCAATAAGGGCAAAGTTGTGTAGTCACGGTCGCTGTTACAGTTTGTTCAGCCGACTGAGAGGTGCTGTACCATCTGTCTGAAGTCGTCTTGCGCTTGCAAGGTTTTTGTACCATGTGACATGGTGACGCATAACGACGTTCTGCAGCGCCGGACAAAAAAAATAATCTAACCATATCACGAAAAAGGAGGTTTAAAATTTTCTACATGAAGTGCAGGGAGACTATCAATTACTGGGTATCATTTAGTGTTGTTTTGTACTATAGTATAGACTGAAACCAGCGGTTATCATTAAAAAAAAAATCTGTATTTGCATAATTTCAAACTTATAATGCTGGACTTTTATTTTTAATTGATTGCTCTTTTTCCTCCCACAGTAGTGAAATTGCACCAATTTGTATTTTGTAATTGCATTTGTTTCGCTCAATTAGAAAAGTTGTATTTCAAATAAAGTTTGAATCTGAACCTGTGTAGTTTGAATGGGGGGGGTCAATAATGTTCCTATCTAGAAAAGGGAGGCCTTGCAGGGAAAGTTTGGGAACCACTGTTGTAGCGTATGACGACACCGTAACTGTTTAAATAACTGTTCCTATTTAAATAGCCTTTTAAACAGCTGGATGCTTTACTGAACTGGTTCAGTTTAACTAAACAGCTCAAGGGTCTGGATGGTCAGTGGTTTTCTCCCTGGGGCGCATACCGCCCTTCTTGGGGTATGAACCGCTAGTTTACAGTACGGGTCGGGTGCGACTCGCTTCTTGGTGGCGGTAGAAAATCGCCAATAGAACATCCTGCTACTTGTGAATCTGCAGATAAATCTGTAGATCTCTGCGGGGGTGGCGGTCTAACAGTCCTCTCCTGTGGCAGAGCTGGGGGCACACTCGGCCCAAGTAAGCACCATCGATGCTAAGCAGCAATTTGAACAAATGCCCGTCGCTTATGCGGGATCAGACGCTCCAAGATGGCAGCGTACAGTACTGATAAAATGCTTAATTTCTATTGACGTGTTCTGGACTTAGCCATGGATATGGGTAACGAATTGGAAGTTGAATAAGGCCGTGGCGTCGCCTAGAGACTGTGGTTGCGTCTTTATCCTTCAGAGTTGCGGGAAAAAATCTTCTCGTGTCAAGCGAGCTTTTTATTAGAATGTGCCGTTTTAAAATCAAAATTGATGTATTAATTTGACCAGTCAGATTTCTATTTTATTGTTCTGACTGTTTTTATGTCATTGTTCTTACTGCAGATTTTTAATGTTGATTATTAATTATATAAAATTATTACTATGCCATGAGTCAGGCTATGAAAAATGAATGGATTTACACAAGTCTTACGCACACCGCATATATATGCAATTAAGTATTGACAACTTAAATGTAATATCTTCTTATAACCACCAGAGGGCACCATTAAATCCTTAAATCTGTATTACGGCATTTCACCCTTTAAGTGCAAATGATTAGTTAATAAGAAAAAAATCTGAGTAGAAAAAAACTTCCGGTTGACATTCGTAGCACATAGTCTCGATGGCTTTGTTGAATGTGTGGAGCTTGCATGGTCTTCCTGTATCAACGGGGGCTTTCTCCAAGTGAATGTGCTTTAAAAAATAAAATAAAATAATCCAAAACCCAGAGACATGTGCACAGATAGGATTTTTGAATTGGGGGGGACCAAGGATATTTTTTCCTTATGCTGTTTTTTGTCCTGTTAGTGGGGGGGGGGGGACGGGGACGGATCGAGGTCAATGAATCTGAAGGGGAGCCATCCCATCCGTCCCTGGTGCTGACTGCGCGCCTGCATGTACATAGTTTTTGTGGTCGGATATCTCTGCAGCTGTGTGATGTACTGGAATGAAATGAAAATTCCGTGGTGGTATATTTATGATATTTCTGCATTCTTTGATCAGAGTGTACGTATTTCCCTGGATTTCCTCACTCGGCTTTTGAGGTATATAGGATTGATGTTCTGTCACTTGTCAGCCTGCAGTGACGTCACCCCTGATCTAATTAGGATACAGGTCAGCTGACATTTCCAGCTGCTTATTTTCCTATTTTCCTGTACGGCTTCTTTCTCCCTGCTTCCTTTGCAGCAAATAATCGAAGCGCCCGCGGGTTCTGCGTAAATTCTGCATCTTTCGGGTTTTTTACACGGTGCCTTAATTGATTGATGTCAGCTTTTCGTCGCGCTTTTCCCCCCAGAAATATTACATATGTATCCCGGAAAAAAATTTTAAAACACCAGATGACAGTGTAAGGCTTTCAGGATTGGCTGGATAAAACGTTCACCGTGCCTCTCGACCTCCCGTTTCTGATGGATGTTTTTATTAGTGCTCAGCTGTACTTCGGGGTCTCTCTCCTTAGAAGGATTCGGAGATCCATGCAAGTGCTGGTCCAGGAAGGAAAACAGTCGTCATTGTGTTTAACGATACAAAGAACCAAAACAGTCAGATCATTCGAGGCGAAAGCAGCCCGGTCATTTATTACACGCGGGGGAGCCTCTCCCGTCGTACCCCTGAGTGAAATAAATTACCTAAATTGCTCCAATGAAATATCCCGCTGTACAAATGGGGTTTTAAACTAGGCCTATATGCAAGTATTTTTAAGTAGGCCTATACAGAGGAATGTTCAGTGCAAAGGGAGAGCAGATCTCAGACTTTCGAAAAGCTTTTGGATATAAACCGGCAGAAGGTCGTGGATTTTTTTAGTCTGAATTCTATTTCGATTTCGAGTTTAAATGGATGTTTAATTTACAAGTTTGTGTACCCTGGGTGTTTAACGCGATAAATATTTATAATACTTGGCCATGAATTTATCCGTGTATAGATAAGCCAGGCATGATAAGCCCGCTGGATTTCAGATAAGATTAGCGCACAGCAAGATTTTCACTGCTTAGTATTACACGTGTAATGTATCCCAAACAACTCGATAATCAGAAAAGATTGCTCCCTTTGGTTACTATGGCAACAGCCAATACAAGTGTAGAATCCATCCTTCATACTTATAACTCATGCCAGTCGCTGTAATTTACAGATACCGCTGAATCGATTAACGCTGAACCCGAGCTGAGTCAGTGATAAGGCTGCATATTTAAAAGAGCTCTTGAAAAACATGAGTACTCTGTGTACTGAATGCGTGCGTTGATACTCGGCTGATTTGTCAGGACTGACACCTGTTGCGAGAAAAGTGTAGCGTATAGATGAAGCGACGCAAAAAAAAACAAGTATCAATGAACCTCCTCAGCTTCTCCTGTGCAGTGGGCACGCCGGCACCCACAGTATATATATATATATATATATATATATATATATATATATAATTCTTAAAAACAGCCCCGTTATGGTAGAGCCCCCTCAATGTAGTTTGAGCGACGGAAGCAGCGGGGCTGCTGCCAGCGCTCACGTAAAATGCGGTGTAATGTAAGAACCTGCCGCTGATGGCTGCCTGAGGTTTACGCGCCGAATCCGCTCTCCCCGCCGATCTCTAGGGCCTTCCTTTACACGCAGCACTGCCCTGCGTATTTCCCCTTGTTAATTCAGCCGCAGCTCCACCATACATCTCCATAGCAGCCCTGCGTGTCTCGTGATGTCCGCCCGCTCTCGTTTTATTGGAGGAATGTAGCACGTTTGTTCACCTGTATTTGAGGGCACATTAATTAGCTCGAACCATTCTGTTGTCAAATAAAGCATACTAAGCCTGCAATTCTGACGCCTGTGGCATATTTATTTGGAGAGAAAAAACTAGCAGGCTATGCAAACATCTAACAGACGATGTAAGAATGCAGGAGTTTAAAAATACAAAACTGGAGAAATAAATGACTCATTTTTTTCAGTCAGCCAAGCTTGGATCAGAGCACGCCGGTATGTAGACGCGGATATCCCCATTGGAAATCATACAGGATCACTCCCTGTCGTGTTGTCTTTCCATCTCCACAGGTCCTTGCTTGGCTCGTTCTGTTACCGTCCTGTGATTGGCTACTGTTCTGCTCAGGGGTGGGACTAGAAGCTGTAGACAATGGCAGCGCCGGTTTGTGATTGAGGATGCCAGGCCGTTCCTAGACCCTGCTTGGTGGGAGTTGCATTTAAAGCACTGGTAATCTATGCTTAAAAGCATGTCCTCCCGTTGAGATGAACGTCCAAAACCCGGGAAAATGACACTTACATCATACTTAAATCTAAATGTGTGTGTGTGTGTGGTGGGGGGTTTCTTGGCTGGTCCTGAAGTTCTGCCAGTTCTCACAGCGCTGGAATCTTTAAACACTGGTCACGTGACCTCTGGCGCTTGGAATTGTGTTATACATGCTATGTAGGGGGTGGCTGGTGTGGGGTGAACAGAGCAGACGGGATCTCCGAGCCGTTTATGGTTGCATCTCGTTTACAAATGCGCTTTTCGCCATGCACAAATGGCAGCTCTCCTCCAGCGCCACATGCCCCCATGTCCTCGGGGCGGTCAGCAGATCCGGCAGCTGGCAGCGGCCCTCTCTTGGAGAAGGTGTTAGCCAACTGGTAGCTAAACGGTTGGCTAGCCGACATGAGGTGCCTTGGACACGATCAGACCCACTAAATGGATGTGTGTTTAAATACCATTTCCAGTCACCGATTCGGCCTAAGAATTGTCCGTTTTAACCGGTTTCGCTAGAAAATATGAATTGCAATCAACTTTTAGTTTGTTTGCTTCTTTGTAGCAGTAAATAATGTAATCGCTTTGTACGTTTAAGAAGCTGTATTTTATTACGTGCGATCAAAACCATTCCCAATCAAACCGATAAATAAAAATTACTCCTGTCTATAGATTTGCGCTATTTTGGACAGTTTGCTACAAATATTATTTATGCCTGCTCTGAAATAAAATTTCGGAATATAATTTATTTTAAGATTATTTTTTCACTTGAGATTTTAAGTTAACGCAAATAAGCAATACTGTCCGGAGATCCGTAATGTATTTCAAAAGACATATAGGCCTAGGCTTACTGAATAATCTTTTTTTAGTTGTTGATAATACGTACGTACTCCAGAAAGTAAACATACCTATATAATATGTAAATATGTCATGTTAACGTTACAAAATGGTTCAGTTTATATTATATATATTTTATATTAGACTATATTTGAAATTAGGTTAATATTACATTTAAAAATACACACTTTTAAATTTGCATTTAAATTTACATTTAAAATTAATTTAATTTCATATTTATTTTTTAAACCCCGAGGAACGTCAAGGAATGTAAGGCGTGCATTAATATGAAGAATTATAATATTTTGCATTTAAATCCTGTACCCGTTAATACGACTGTGTGATTCAGTACGGTAACGGTTACGAAGTGTAGGATAGATTCAACGTTTGTAATTCTAATAATAGGTGTAAATTCTGAATAAAAAATAAAATCCTCTGACTTGCTACTATGCGAAGGAGTTACTTTGTGAATATACCGATTCCGCGAAAAAGTTATATGAACAAATCATTCATGCGTGTGTTGAAAATCGGTGTTTGATATAATATTCACCTAAATTAACCTAATCTGCAAAATGTACATCCCACGCGAGGGATGTACGAATTTGTATCCCACGCGCGGGGGTTATCCGGTTTCTCGGAAAGTCTAATCATTACGCGATAAATAGACGGGTAATGCTTACGGATTGGTAAAAGGCTGTTTCTGTAATAATTCTTTCTAAGGATGACATCGTCAGATTTTGCGCAGTAGGCCTTTTATAAGCTCGTCGGCAGCTGGAAAACGGGAAAAATAAAAATATGATCGTTTAAAGTAGTTAACTAAAGTGCGGGAAAAAAGGTAAAAAATTAAATGGATTTGAATGGGCTATTTATTGGCTACCCCTCCGATATTTTATTATGTATTTACAAATTACAGAAACCGGTGAATTTAGGAAAGAGTTGCATGCTGGGATATGGCTGCATTGTTTATATCTGAGATAGGCCTGGTCATTCACACAACTTTCAGAGTAGCTCTCCTAAACCAAACCACTTGTACATATTCTTAAGGGCTCTGCCGTAATCTTCTCAGCTGAGTGCTGTTTAAACCCCGCCAGATCAATCTCCAGGTTAACCTGGCTAGTTTTCTGAAGCTGTAGATCGCATAGTACGCCAAATCAGTTTTATTTTATAGATCCAGGGATTTCTGTGCTAAGGTCGGGCTGTTGTAAGAGACAGGGTCAGTTGTAGCACTTTTTGAGGAAGAGATGTTGAAGCGGGTTTGGGTTTCATCAGGTTTGGGAACTAGATTCCAGCTAGAAGCCATGTTCTCCACCGGTTGGCCTGAAGACGAGATGTTATAAGTGCTAAGGTCTATCAGACTGTACCTATGTCTTGGAAGCTTTTTGCGTAGGTGACCCTGACCAAGCGAAAGGCCCAGGCATCAGGGGATTCTCTCCCCCCCCCCACCCCCCATCTAGGTCTCAATAAAATCAGCATAGATTCCAGAATAAACACTGACCCACTGGGTCCTTTTGTAGCACAAAAGCATCGACAGTGAGAGTCGAGAGATGTTCCTGTACCCCTTAGCTGTGAGAATTATATGCTTACATAAAATGTAAAGTGTTTATTATCAAAGACAGCGCCACGCTGGGTGGGGTCTGGCAGATGCCTGTCCTATTTGTCTGAATATTAGATGCAGGAGTGAGTGCCTAACAGCTTTTTTAGCATCAAGCTGGACAGTATCTGATAATGAGCAATCAGGGTGGATCCCGGGGGGGGGGGGGGGGGGGGGGGGGGGGGGGGGGGGGGGGGGGGGGGGGGGGGGGGGGGGGGGGGGGGGGG
>JABFEB020000049.1:8967890-8982175 GCA_019775895.2 Stomatorhinus ivindoensis
ACTGGTAAGAACAACTTCTCTCTATCCAAAAACCCACAGTTGTAGACTTACTGAGAAACACCGGTTTACCTATAATGATGGTCGATAATCCCCGATATGTCCTCTGGAAATACTCAAATGGAGATATGTCCCCAAGATTGATATAATAGCAAATTGTGGAGTGACATTCTGAACTTATTTCCCTGATAAATTTCTGCTCTAAAAGTAATTTAAGACGCCGTTATTTTTGTTTTGTTGTATATTAACCATTCTTAAAAACGCTTGGCGTTTTCGCAGTTAAGCCTTTTGTAGCCTGTGTTTTTAATCCACACGCTACTGTGCAGCTTAAGTACAATCAGCACTAAAAGCCTACCTAGCGTGTGTAGCTTGCGTTACTTAAAGCCAGAAGGTTTGACCCGTCAGTAAATTATAGCGATACAAAGGACTCCGAGTCGCAGTACAGAGCAGCAGTAGATATGATAGGTCTTCTGCCGGCGTTATTTAGACATGTTACGTTGTTAATAAGATTTCACGTGAGGATCATGTACATGGGCCTAAATACTAATTCCAAATTAATACCTTTAAAGGAAACACGGGCCTCCTCGGACGTCGCAATCTGCTTTTTTATCTATTTTACAGAACGTTATTTCAAATTCCACAGTTTCTTTACCTTTTTATTTTTTATCTAAATACACCGATAACTCATATTTATTTCTTTTCATTATTTCCCTGTAATTCCTCCACACAACCCCTGTATGAAACAAATCGACTTTATAACAGCAGAATTATATTCTATGTTATTGATAGATATTAATACATTCAGTTCAATTAAATTTATTTTCATATAGTGCCTTTCCCAAGAGTCGCCCCAAGGCGACTAAATTTTAGAAACAATGAGTAAATATTGTATCTTAAAATTCATCCTTTTAAAAACAAAATCAGCTTTAATTATTAATTAACCTATGTAGTCGCGCATATTAATTAATATATGCAAAAGAATTAACGTGCCACTTACGAATAATGTTATATAGGCCTATTTGTCCAAAAAAACTATCTAATCTAACAAACTAATCTATATGTTTAATTTTTTCGTGTTGGCACGGCAACAAGTTATCGCCAGTCTAATTATTTTGCTAAATCCAATAGTTCCTATATCCGACCGACTGATATTATTTAAGGGATCCTCTGTTTTGTGCCATCTAGACGGTAAAAATACGCGTTAAATGTGTTACTTCAAATAAGGTAAACAGTATTATTTAAACACATTGCATGTCATTTTCATCTATTGAGCTCTCTGTTACACTTCAATAAATGGCGTAAAATGACTATAGAATTCTTGAGAAGGTCATTCAGTGTCAATCCAGAACGTTTAGTTAAAAAAACATAACTATTAGACCTAATAGACTCTAACGCTGTATCCATCTCTAATTACCTGAACGCTGTATTTTACCACACCAATCAGTGATGTATACGTTTATGTTAAGTATAGTAAAGTGGAACGAGGTTTGTGAGAATTATTGGAGTGCTGTATTATTCATCTGCGATTTCTACTTCAGACAGAGTAAATTATGTTATTGAATCCCCCTTTTATACATTCCGTGTCGTTTTTTCGTTAGCGCGACAATCACTGTATATACATACAATACAAATATACAATACATACAATACAAATATTTCAGGGTAAATGCATCTAACAGCCACGTGCAGAGTGTTGCGTTTAGGTAGGCAATTTCTTTTGGGATCTTTTGAACCTTTTCATTAAGACACAACAGGCAGGCTGGCCGACTGGGCGTAAAATCAGCCAGAGTTGCCGTTATAATCGACCGCTCTCCTTCGTCAACAAATCGCAGAGGTGAACTGTGATTCTGCGTCCGGTCTGCGAGCGCGACGGACCTTTAGCTTTAAGCTGGGCTTTGGTTTTGATGACGCGCTGAAAGTATCGTGTCTGTGTCTTTTGGCTAAGATCAACAAAATCGCATTTCTGCGGTCAAGCGGTTTTTTGTTCTAATGCCCTTCAGCCTCTCCCCATCTGAAATGTAAAAAAAAAATTACATCTCTGTTTGCTGTTTTTTTTTTCGTTAAACGCACAATCTCTGCTCTGTTCCCAGAATTCAAACAATGTACATGACACGTGCTTTTCTTTTAATCCGCCCACTCCGTACTCAAAATAATAAGGCAGCCGGCTACTTAAGTTCAATAGTTAATTTGATGCCTTTGAAAAAGAAGGATGAGGTCGAAATGCGGGTATTTATTGATGTGTTTTTCGCCCGCTGCCTTAAACTGGATTTATGCTCCCGTTTAAAGGTTTTAAATGTTTATCGCCGGCCAAACAGAGCAGTCGCCTCCTGCTTTTTAAATAATAAATGGAGTGTTACCGGAGTCCCACGAAATGACACGCACGCTTTTTCCACTTGGGAGGTCCGCTTAGTACCGACCAAGCTAGGGGATCCGAAAGCTGAAAACCCCCCACCCCACCACACCACCACCACCTTTTTCACTCCCTGTGCTAATTTAATTAAATGGTTATTTTTTGTGAATATATTTCCATACATATATGCTTGTGGTTGCCTGTGCGCTTCATTCTTTGGAATCTGTTAATATATTTCAATATTTACGTTTTCTGTTCGGTGGAAATGTAGTTTTCAGTAGTTTCCTGTGAATGCATTCAATATTCTCAGATGCATAACGCTGGCCTAACCTGACAGCAACCTCTCTGAAGGGTTATAGATACTGATATCAAGATATCAAGGCTTTATAATATTTTAATAAGTCAAAAACAATGTTTACAAAGCACCAATATGATGTACCCAAAAGATGCATCATTTTTTTCCGTTTCACCATTCAGGTAACAGTTCACCACTTATAACTGAGTTTTAAAAAATATTCTTTAAGCCAAAAATAATGGAAAAATACTGATATCACCTATTGCTTCGTGAAATAGGGCAGACAGCATTGAATAACCGTAAAAAATGTATTACCTTACCTGTAATTTTCTGTTAAACCCGGATCCGTTAAGCCGGTGTGCACACGAACGCTTCCCAGCTTCTGCTAAAACCTCTCCCGGCCACTACCGCTTCTTAAAAGAGGGACACATGACAGTCATTCATTCACAAAATGTCACATTTTCGACTCGTGTAGTGTCCGGCCAGTCAGCGCACCGCAAAGCCTGTGCAAGGCTTTTGAGGACGGTTTGGAGGGAGCCCGGTTTTTTTCTGGTTAGAAACTCAATCTCACATACAGTAGCGGGCCCATCTGGGAACTGTCACAATTGACAGCAGCGTCGGGCACAGGCGAGATCTTCTGCAAAATACTGCGTACTCACACCGCGGTGTCTCTCTCACACACGCATGCACAAATGCAGAAACCGTCTCTACAAGGAGTCCACAAAAAAATCGTGTTGTTTTTATTCATTCGTTGTATTTGCACAACCTTCTCTCGGATAGAGTGTCCGTGCAGACTTTTTGGTCTGTCTGGCTTTGCAGCGAAAGCTGTGGTTTATGTCATCGTATAGGTCTGACTGCTAGACAGTCAATGTCCAGACCCCCTAGACTGACTCATGCAGGTCAGCTCACAGAGCGGAGAAAATGTCTGTGTTTTCAGATGCGCCATTTCTGTCAAAATTTACCGAGGATAAAGTTAGTACAATATCTGCGTAGTAGCACTAACTGCTAACCGCTGTAGCAGTCAAAAAACGAAGGTTCCAACGACGGATAACGTCGGCAGACGAAACTCCGTATTCGGTCAAAACAACTCTCCGAGCATTTGTACTTTGTAAGTCTATTTTATGTTTTACTTTTATACGGTTTATGTGGTGTATTTTTAATGTGAGGTTGTCCTTTAATATAAGGCCTTCGTGAGTCTTCGCGTTAACGCCATGCACGGGGTCATGAATGCGGAGTTTTGCGAAGACAGGCTACATCCCCATTTCGCCTTGTTGGGTGTAAGAAATTTTCTTTTATAAAAAGGCAGGCCTGGGTGTAATATGCTTTACGACAAACTGAATAACACTAACACCACGTTGGATGATGACAGAAAAACCTCTAGAAAACAATGAAACAGTAACTGGTAAAACGCGGATAGCTAATAACCGCTCTCGATCCGTCGCATGTTAGGAACAAATAACGTGTCTTACAAACTTTTATATAAAATATACACCTTTTGAGCTCACACGAGTTTTTCCGCATTTAACTCCGTTTGAATTAATTTGAATATTTTGTTGGTTTAGTTTGGGTAGTCTATTTTAGCTCGATGAATTAGAAAATATATTTTTTAATCTTAAAAAACAATTAAGTTAATTTATGACCATTACAAATTAAACCATTTGAAAAGGCTTCTTAGAGCAGCGCCGCATAGAATAATTTTATGTTTCATGCGGTAAATTAAGACACATCCGAGCTCTGAATTTGGTATATAACCCGGCCGACGTCAGTATTCTCGGAGCTTATTTCTGGAACCGGGTGTAATTTCCTACATTATGGGCCTATATATATGGTATATTTTTGTGTTATAACCAGATGCAAAGTGTAAGCGAACGGGCCGTTGTTCAGGGCCACTGCGATCTTAATTTGATGACTGAATCGAATCACAGCAGCGACCTTATGCTGCTGCTTTTTATTTGTAAATAATGTTGCTTGTTCTTGTTTGAATTACGAGGCAAAGCAATAATCATATGTGTTGAAATACGTATTGGCGGGTCGCTATAAAGTTTGAACAAATGGGAACTGGGCACGTCAGACGGCTCTTTCGGAGAAAACGGGTCTCCATCATGCCGCAAAACTGCGTGAACCAGGATACATGTCTGTGAAATATAATATTTAGGCCTACACAAACATCATAGTTTGTTAAAAGAGCAACGTCCGAACGTTGCTAAAATTGCTTCTTTTAAATAGGCCCATATACATTTACAAGCTTATTAGCCATGTGCAGTTTCAGTAATCAAGGCTTTTAATAGCCATCGATATATTTTAGCAAATATGCTTGATAACGGCCTCGCACGTTAGGTTGTAGGCTATTTCACGTTTGGAATGGAATGGAACGGCACGGAACGTAGAACGTGAGTACGTCTAGCTGGGGCAGGATGGCTCCTTGCCGTCTGATCTGACGTAAACATGTCTACAGGCTCCCTCGGAAAAAAAAAGAATGGAGAGAGGAGGGTCCTTGGTACTAATCGTTCACAGATGCCTGTAATGCAAAAAAAATCGTGCGTAGTGCCTGTGTTCTACAATCTATTACCATACAACGCATATGTTACCCATACATTGAATTTTAAAGAAAGGCATATCAGTGAAAGAAAAGAGAAAATATTTTATATAGTATTCTTGCTATTTTAATGAAATCAAAGCGCAGCAATGGCATTTTATAAGCCACTAATTCCTTGTTATGTAAAGTATTCTTTTTAGTGGTCATGCAAAAACTTTCATGATTGAGTTTGTATAAGTTTCAGTTGTAGCCTTTTGAGTCAGATGAAGTCCTTTCAGATGCTAACTGCTAACTCACATGATCAGTAAATGTGTGACATTTCGGTAGTGAGAGCGCGGGAGAAGCGCGGAAAAGGTGCCCAACGGATTTTGAGGTTACAGATCTGTGATACTTACACTATATTAGGCTTTTGCCATTCCTGATACAGCAGTGGGTCATAATGAGGTCACACGATTATCTACTCCCTTCATCAAATGGGATCAGCCCGGTGATATTATCTTGGACGCCATCTTGACACAGACAACAAATTATCTACAGTTATTAGCGCACATAGTAGACTCGAGGCTCCAGCTAATAAACAGTAACAACCGATTAATTTGCGCAATTTCTTGGAATCTTTATCTTAAACAATTGCTATCTTTACTGATATGCGTTGTGGAAGATGTCACTTTAATTACTCTTCATTAAAAGGAGATTCCTACGGTAAAAAACAACGCATTTCCTGCATTTTGAGGTTAAACGACTCGTAAGCTATATGGCTTGAATTCACATTATTTATATACTATAACATAAAAGCATCATTACGTAAAATGTAAGTGGAGTCATATCAGAATATGGCTGTGCTTCTGATTGGATTTATCTGTTGGCCTATATTTAATCGTTCCTGTTTGAAGACCAGTTTGAGAAAACACAGATCTGGAAACGAGGGGCAGAAAATAAGTAATTTTTTAAATGTTAAGCTGTAAGGATATTACATTTTTCAAATGTATAGTTATGGTAAATGTAAACATTGCGCACACGTTTGGCGCTCCTACAAATTCATATGTATGTAAAACATTGTCGGCTATTCAGTGTGTTTATTTATTGATTTATATTGGTAGGCCAGCGCATTTATTAATGTCTTTTCTAAATATTTAGAGTTGTCACAGTGGTCGACGTTGTGGGGTGGACCGATTTCCCCTCGCCAAAAAAAGAGAAATATTTCAGGCCCGCGTTTTGATAGGCGAGTTATCAATCAGAACCGTATCCGATAGCTGGCCTCTTGCGCTTCCCAGCAATTTACTAACCCCGTCCGTCTTTACCATGAACCTTTTAACGCCAGAATCTACATTTTATCTGGCTCCGCAATGTCTGCTGTTTCTGAGCGCAACTCCAGGAGGGAAAAAAAATAAAACGTAGTAATCGTTACATAGAATTTCAGTTTTTTTGCTGTTGTTAAAAGTCGATTTGGTATATAAAAAGTTAAAGTTAAAATAAAGATTTTCTTTTAATCATTTGCTTAATTCACGATAAATTTAAATTCGTGATTTGTTGCATTTTACTTCAAGCAACGAATACTAAAAAATGTTTGCCGAATAACTTAAGCTAAAAATCGCCCCTGACAATTAAAGTATATGCCGCAATTAGTGTTATATATATATGTATATTGTGGATATTGTTTTGCTGCGTGGTCGTACAGGCCAAGCCTGTAATTCGACAAAAGTTCAAGCGTGTTACTGGGCTGTGAGTGTTATGAACACAACAATCTAAAAAAAACTCTTTACCTACTACTTTGGTGACGCATTTTGATCACATTGCTATTAAGTGAGTAACGATTGTGTGCAAGTAAGGTATGTTATACTGAAGTGCACGCTGAAAAGATGCACAGTAGCAACGCTCTTTGTTGAAAGAGTACGTATGTAAAATATAGCCAAGTAGCTGAAAGTTTGATGCATTATTGCCTCTGAAGCGAACGCTATTACTACCTAAATATTACGCTAAAACATGTCTAAGACAAGGAATCCCGGGATTATTTCTGAGCGCAAGAAATGCAGACATCAGGTAAGCTTCTTGTAAATCTTGTACTGGCCCAACTCGACCTTTGCTTTGCTTGTTCCCTGTTTCCTATTAAATATAAAATGACTTTTTTTTATAACATCACCTATGCTTGGAAACTCCGTAACCGCTTGTTTTCTCATTCAAAACATATGCCGCCCGGTCCGGCTGATAGGAACGTTCAGTGCATTTGACGACCTGTTGCGGACATGTCGCGTGAGTGGTATTTGATTGGACCGTCATGTCACGGTTCGTACTCTTGGAAGTATTTTGCTGCCCCCGGCCTCAAAACACTAAAAAAATCACCATTCACCAAGGCTTGAACATGTAATGAAGAGTGTTTTCCTCAACTGGAAATAAATAGTGGAAACAAATTTGATGCCATTTATCTATTTAAAAAAACCTATTTTAAAATATACGATTTTAAAAACGAGTTGTCGATATGCACCTTGTATTGCAAAATCATGTTAATAAAATTATTTTAATTAACGTCTCCAAAAATATTTTATTTATCAATGCATGCAGCAAACGAACTAAATTCGTTTAAAAACAAACAGTGGTTTATTGAATTAATTACATTGTTTACATCTCCAATATTATTTAATTTTCTTGCAAATGGACGGAAGTGCACTTGAGTGGACGGAACATCTCTTTAACATCACCAGACAACCACAAAAAGACAACACAACACTTCGTAACATTAAAATGTCTCTTGAATCGCATCAATACCATTTTTGCTCCATTAATATTTTATATCCTAAGAAACGGTGGAAGAAATTGAGAGTGAGTGAAGGGGGAAAAATACTTTGCTTCACATACACGTTATTGCCAAACATGTTGCTTGGCTTACACTAGGAAACACATTCACCACAAGAGACAAAAATACACAATCCCTTACCAAAAAGGTCTTCTCCTCTTTAAAAAATGGAATGGTTTTCTTCAAATATCCACTCTCCATTTTTGGGAAATTGCACATAAATATTCCATTAAATAATGCGAGAGTACAAATTAAAAAGGAGTCTAGAAGACTTTTCAAGTCATTGGGGGCGATTCTTCACTGTTTGAGTTCCAGCGCCCAGACGTGCTGCGGCCAGCCCGTCCTTCCTTTGGTTTTCTTGTCGCTGTTGCTTGCAGAACTTTTCAAAACTTCATTCTGGTTATACAGTAAAAAAAAACGGCATTTTATTAGATGCATTGTTTACGCAGCTTCATGCGCGTGGCAGTACCTTTCTAGCCTTCCATTAGTGGCCTAACGTGGCCTGTGTGTAACAGATTTTCCTTAAATTATTCTGCATAACATTTTTATGATGGCACCAATCGCAAGCGTTTCATTAGAAGGTTTGTATTCAGTAATTACTGCAGTCTTGGAGCCGGAAATTAAAAGAAAAATCCAGCAATATTAATATTTTTAGTAATTGCTATTTTTAATAGTACGTACGTGTGCCGTACAGTAAAATGTGCTCTTGATTCATAAATGAAGGCATTCTAATTATATTAATATTTTCACATGCGACATATGTATCTTCTTACATTTATGCTATTTTAGAGGAAGTTTTACTGTTTTCTTACCACTTCTTTCTTTCTCCTCTCCTCTTTGGCATCCGTCTTTTTGAATTCCGCTTTAAAAGCTTCGGCTTCTCCGTTCTGCTCGTCCTTGTCTAAAATGTCCATGAGGTAGGCGATGTAGCTGGTGGCCAGCCGAAGAGTCTTTATTTTTGACAGCTTTGTGTCTGCTGGCACGTTGGGAATGCACTCTCTGAGCTCGGCAAAGGCGCTGTTGATACTTTGAGTCCTACGCCTCTCCTTTCGGTTGGCCGTGGGTCTCCGTTTCACGGGACGGGGTCCGATCCCGACGGCGCCGGCTCCCGGAACTCCACCGTAATGCGAGTGTTCGAGACCCGCTGCACCATTTGCATATTCGGGACTGTACGCGGGTGCCATGCTATAGTCGGGTGGAGACATTTCTGGATGGCTGATCAGCCACCCGTGGAAGTACGGGTTTTCTTCATGGCATCGGCTGGCAGCTGCAGCCGCGGCAAACGAGTAGCCATCGTGATGCACCACAGGATGGTGAGGAAATCCTCCGACTAAACTCATAGTGAAGCAAAGTAAAACTGTACTATTTGGAAAATCTAAACAGGCACGCTCTAGCACTTTAAGTTTACGTCGGCGCCTCCACGTGAATTACGCACGAAGAAAACACCACATGCACAGCGCTCGTGGATTCTTGTCACTTTCACTCAGTTGCGACGGACACTACTTTTATACATCTCAATTAAATCCAAAGAAATCACCACAGCAATGCACGTTGGTCAATCAGTCTCAGCTTCACCTGATCGTCTCTTAACTGTGCGCAAACTTTGCGATCTGCCCCTAAAACAACAAGGTCAGCTACTTACACGCAATTTCTCCATTGTCCATATCTAGCGCAAAAGAGATCCGGCCGCGTTATTGAGTCTCAAAGTACATTTTCTATCTGCACGTTAGAGGGGAAATTCACTTTGCTATAAATTTAAGGCCCGCAGTGGAATTCAGGGACCGTGGCATTCGATGACAACGAAGCCTAGTTTTCCAAATCCTCGTCCGTGAAATGTGTGCAGTGTATAGCCTTACTGCTCAGTCCTAAAAGCGCTCCTCCGTTTGATCTCCATGTCGCAGCTTCATCTTCTGAGCTCCACGGCTTCATATATGTCGTCAGAACCCCTCTGAGCCAATAAGCGCGCGGAGTAGGAGGGACATAAATATATTGCGGGGTGTCTACGCTCCTAAATTTCAATGACCCTCTTCGGTATTGGCTGCTTTCACGTTCTTATTGAAGTCATTAAGATTATGAAAATATATCGGCCACAACCAATCTAATTATTTCAATTAGAATAATATCAACAAACCTAAATTTCATCTTACCATCCCCTCTAATGCAGTATATTTAAACATATCGAAAGTCGAAAATGAAACAACAGTAAAGTTTAAAATCTGACCCGTTTTGTATATAATTATATTCATATGCTAAATCTGACTATAACACTAAATGAAAAGCAGGGTGTTTATGAAGCAACGCGATTTTTTTGCGCATTTTTCCATGGGCAGACGCACCGAGTAACTATTGCTTTACTTTCACTGTGCAAACTATATCCCCTTACACCTTTTAAGAATTAATCCCCGAAATGAAGTATTATACTGCTCAGCATTAAAATAAAAAATTACATTTTAACGTTAAGCTTGTACTCGCACATAATATCTGGAACTAGTATCCGGCATCCTTCTAGAATATTTAAAAAGTGAATACAAATATGTTTTCTAAATACCATCGTCATATATGTATTGACAACATACAAATGGCGTTTTAAGGACAGGGTATATGCTTGCTGCTGATAGAACTGACGCACTGAGATGTCATCGTTTATGCCGGTTATATGGAATACCTGTTGCCACGAGAATAGACTGTAGGCTACATATTAAGACAGTTAAGCGATAACTAAGAAAGGTACACCGATTACATAAGACCTTTCGTATAAAGGGCCGAAAGAACAGTGTTTGATGCGAAAGGTCAGATGCATAAGATCATGTGATATTTCCCTCTTAAAAATGAAACCAGCCTATATGCGTGAGAAAATGAACAAAGCCGACCTTTGCAGGCTACTTCGGCTGGAACCAGACGCCGACAGAAAAACCCAGTTTAAAGGTATGTGTCAGTGTCCGCAATATTTAATGCTTTTTTTGTTATGAGTATCGTTTAGCGTGTTTTAGCGGGCTCCTTGCTTAAGCACATAATGCCAGATTTCATTCACAAAACACACCGCCGTTTCCACTGCTTGCCTATTATGACCAGCAAGTAGTTCTTAACTAAAATTGTCACTAAATCCTACGCGGCGCACTATTTTGTCTGCTTGTAACCAGTGCATTAATCCCGTTTCACCGAGGGCAGAGCATTGTACATAACATTTTATAGGCCTAGAGAAAACGGAAAACACGAAATACACGTAAGCTGGCAGTAGGAGAAGAACTGACCATCTTTAACATTTATAGGCAAGTAGGGATATTTCAAAAACATACGTCTGTAGATGTATATACCATATTGTAAATACCGCTTTAATGTCCTATCATAACGCACAGCACACAGACAACGAAATTAAATTCAGTCGAAGCGACGGGATGTAAACGTGTAACAAAATCCCAAAAGAAAGGCACCCTTTAAGGCCGGGTTATATTGTTGCAAAGGCTTCGGTGATTTAATAACAATGTGCAAAAAACTACTACAACTCTACTACTACTACAAGCTGCTTGCGTAGGATCTGCCTTATTCATGGTTTGGATATGGGCAACTGATACTTGTGGATGCGTCTTACTTGTGTTTCATGTTGTATATGTGCTAACTGGAAATATATCTGCATGCTGAAAAAAATAATAAAAGCAATACAAACGCTAATATCTGTCAATATGTATTGTATGTGGGATAACGTAATCAGACACATACCACATACTACGGTACTTGATTTGTAGTATTTATGAGCGCTGCTCAAGGTTAATCAATAGGCACATTTATAGTCTGGCCCGTACAAACAATATTCCGTAATGCAGGCCTTACAGCAATTATAGAAAATAAAATGGATAGCCAAAATAAATAAATAACTTTGCAGGTACCTTATTGAGTCTGAAACGGATTATCAGCCATTACTGCATTTTGTTATTAAATAAATAAGATGGTTAAATATGGCATCGTTACCATTTCCACTGAAAAAGCAGTTCTAACGAATTAATGCAAATGAGTCTGTTGATGAAATCGCAGAAATTCAATAACAAGTTTCCGTAAAATCGCGACAGGCTACGTCGTGAGGAAAAAAGCCTGACACCACGACCATTGTATGCATATGTGTGTACATGTGTGCACGAGCGCGCGCCCGTTGTGTGTGGGTGTGTGAGTGCGCGCGTGCTAAAATTCACAAAAGCACGTAGGAGGGCACATGATTTATATTTGTTTAAGTGTTGTGTGAGTGTGTGTGCTGCAAGTGTAATTCGTGGTCTGAATGGAAGTTCTTTGAGTAATTTGGATACGTTCAGTCTCCAGTTAATGACATATAATCAGGCTTTGGGTCACTTGGTCAGACTCCTATTACAAACCCCACCCACGCCTTCTGATCTCCTTTCAAACCGAATTTCATATAAATAAATAAGGTTATGCAGAGCCAAATATTTGAACATGAGAAAAGTGTCTGATAAACGGCATATAAATTCAGCGGAATCTTGAAGTTAAAGAGAGCTCATCCTGTTAATAGTGTGTAATACAGTTCGCTAAACCTTTTCGGGGCAAGTTTATATTATAAACTCATCGCAGGAAATTACATTTATCAATTGTACTAAAATTAGAACACTAGAACAACAATAGGGGTTGTTAATGTAACTAATAAAACCACCACGAATATATCGTTCCAATCGATTCAAAGATAAAGAAAATAATTCATAACTGTGGATTATAGATCATGTAAAACTGTTTTTTCCCCTCTGCAGATCACGGTCTGTACGGTTACTGTAGTTCTAATAGTTTATCAAAATAAAGTAGAACACCTTATAAACGCAGTGATATTTGCAATGGTTGAAACGTGCTATAGGTTATCGATAATTAGGTTTTGTTGAAAGGCCAAGAGATTGCCATGAATCCTGCATGGAAAGGACTCGGAACAATTATAAAATTTCTGTTTATGTATAATGCAAACAGCCACACTTAATAGTAGTAATAATAATAATAATAATAATGATGATGATGATGATTATGTATTTTAATTCTCAATTTTCTGGCCACCAGTGCATTGTCCCATTGTCATTTTCGTGACTATTATTTTACATTTCCCGGTAACGTTGTTTCTGGATGCCAACATCCCAGCGAAAAATCAGGCAGAAGATGGGTTCAGTTTCGTTAAATCGGTCTGACTTGGTCGCAGTCTCCGCATCAGGAGAGGTGACTGATACCGAACAGTCGATTCCCGTCTCCCACCTCTGCGCGCGGCAGCCCCGGCGCCTATAACCTGCTGTGGAGCCCGTTACCTGCAACCAGCCGTTCGCGGTTTAAGTCCTTAAACCGTTTCACACGCGAGCTGATAAGAAGCTGACTAAATCCCTTTAATCTAAGGAGGATTCCCTACATTTAATCTATATTTCCAAACTACAAGCATTTGCGCTTGAACATCAATTAATTACCAATAATAAATCACACGGAGATCCCTCACGTCGCTTAGGCTACACTTCTAACTCAATATAGGCTTAAGTTAAAAGCTAAACTCTTCGTTATGCCATTGCTCTGGTAAATGGTATTATTTCTGTAATTCTCTTTATTATATGTGTAGGAGGATGCGTATGGAAATGAAAGCAATAGAAACACGGACGTATGAGATATACAGGACGCTAGTTAATTCCAGCAGCTGTATGTCAGTGGTAGCTAAAAGTAGTATTTACTTCATGTTTTTCCGTCTGATATGGGCTTTTCTTAAACTTGGGACTGGATTTAATTATCACTCATCGCCCCGGTGTTATTGACAATTTCGGCAACTGCTGAATTGAAATTGCTATTGCAACGTGAGAATTGTTTAACCCCACCCCAAAACAAGATCTTTGTTATGTTTAAATAATTCGCGTACACAAGTTGTTCTATATAAGGCTTTCTTGTATTTGTAAAAATTGTTAAAAGAAATAAAAAAACACAACATTTTTGATTGAAGCTGCCATTACGCCGTTGATCTTCTGGAAACTTCCATTGCTGTTCTCAACGCACTTTTAGCAGTGTTCCCTTCATGAAGGGACTGATAAGGAACAGGGTCAACACGTTGTGGGAGAGCTTGATAGGAAACTTTGCGGAGGCAGTCAGAGCAAACTTCCCTGTTGATTGCCGGCCCTCCCTGACCTGTTCTCGGACAGCCCGTCAGACAGCACTATTAGGGACCACCTTCCACCTGCTTCTGCTGTGACTCTGAGCTGTCATGTATTAGTGAGAAACAAGCCCACACCTCATCCTGGGGGGGGGGGGGGGGGGGGGGGGGGGGGGGGGGGGGGGGGGGGGGGGGGGGGGGGGGGGGGGGGGGGGG
>JABFEB020000049.1:8986342-8998414 GCA_019775895.2 Stomatorhinus ivindoensis
CCCCCCCCCCCCCCCCCCCCCCCCCCCCCCCCCCCCCCCCCCCCCCCCCCCCCCCCCCCCCCCCCCCCCCCCTGCCTTGGACCGGAGGGCGTCGCACTCATGGAAGCGCGTCGCTTTCAAACAAACGCTGGGTGTAAATATGACTGAAAAAGGTAAGAGCAGGGAAGGCGAGGGAGCCGTCTGAGTTCTCGTTCATCAATCCCGTGCGTATATGCCGTCAAATAAACACTAAAACAATTTACCGCAAATCTACACAATGGAAGTGCCAACATTAACACTCCTTAGCACTGGCCGGACGCCAGATCATTTTTCAGACCAATATTTAATGTGAGCTAAAATGTCCTTTCCATTTGAAGTCTTGAGAATAAGTTACTTTCCTATATTTGGCGAGGCCTTAAGTCCGGGGCCCGCAGTTCAGGCTCTGTGGCGCTCTCTTTATATCAGCCATGATAAATGGCCTTCGTTTGTTTAAGTGCAGGTGGCAGTTTTAGTGAGCTTTCTATAAATTTAGCATAACTTCTATTGGCAGGCTGAACTGAACCCGGAGGAAACAAATTATACCGCACCGGTTATTCCCATATTTAATTGACCGAATATGTCAGAAATTGGATGAGCGTAACGTTTTGGAAAAGCCGCCTCTTCGAATGTTCCATAATGGGAGTCGTGGCAGCCGTCCAGGCCGTCCCGTAAGATCGCGCCTTTTTATTTTGCCGTAGAGCGAAGCGCTGTGCCAGGCGGCAGAATGAACCGATTTTCCATATTGAGTCAGACACCGTAGTGAAAACGGCCGTTTAGCGGCTCTCTGCGGCGGCAAGAGGCTCGTTTCCGTGGTGACAGGAGCGAGCGGGAATAATCCCGCTGAACATGACCCGCGTTTGGCGAGTTGGTTTATGTTGCTCTGGATGTGCTGCTATCATTCTACCTCTGTGGATGAATTACAGGAGAAATTATTCACCGTGAAAACTTCATGCCCTCCTGCTAGGGAATATCACTTTCGTACCTTTCTGTTGTGTGGTAAATATGGTAAAATCGGTCAAACTGGAGATTATTTTCTCAAATTACTGGAGAAAGCTCAGTCCTGAAATGTCCCTCATACTTCATGATAAGTCCACGGACGCACGTTTGCATCGCCGTCCAAGAAGTGTCCCACGGCAGAGAATAACCCGTTCCGGTTCTCAGACAATATTTTCTGGGGATGTGTAATTGAAACGTGTGTCAGGATTATTTGAAAGCAGTATTAGGGAAAGGCATATATCAGTGTTATCGGGGGACGCATTTACTGCGACGGCTGCACATTCCTCTGCGCCTCCTGGATTGGAGCCTAAAAGCAGCTCGAGGACACTGAGAGCAAGCTTTCATGTGAACTTTTAAATGGGGGGGGGAGCATATTTCACAGAGATGACGTTCAGGTCTTGGAGAGGCTAATTAGCACCAGCGCGCTAGCTAGTACGTGTTTACATTAGGCAAGCGGCCCGGCGTGTCAACTGCTCCGGGACCGAGAGGGGCGCAGCGCCGCGTGTGCTGCTCCCGGCTTCCTCTCTCTCTGACTCCCAGAAAAGTGGTGGGAAGCTCTTCAGTATGTGAGCCAGCTCTTTCCCGGCCAGAAGTTCCAAGGATGCGAGCCAAAGGGCCATGGAACAGGAGAACGGTTCTGCATTGTCAGAACGACAGTGTGTGAAAAACAGCAGCCTATCATGATAATTTAGCTAATGCTACTGTTATTACTAATAAGTATTAATTCCGGTGTGTTTGCATTCAGTTCTACTGGAAGCCTGACAATTTCTTTAAGATGTTTAAGGTTTGATACTGATCGTGAAGTCAGACCCTGTAAAATGTTACAGAGAATTCCTGTCATCCCCGTCGACCAAAATTTAAACATAATATTTCCAAATACAGCGCACTGAAATTAATGTGTTTTTACAGCTCACCTTTGATAAGGAGTAGGATGAGCAGTTGGCCGGCCTGGAGGTGTGAGAGTCGGGCGTGTACTGATACTGCTGTAAAGTAAACATGGCCGTGGGGTCGAGCCAGGCAGGTACTACAGGCTTACGGCAGGAGGGCTGGGCTGCTGCAGTATCCAGCCAAAGGTGTCAGGATTAATGACGGGCTTATGCACTGTTCAGCTTGATCTGGCCCAGGTAAATGCAGGAGGAAGGTTTGAAATGTGTTAAAGCAGCTAGCTTAGAATCCTCTGTGTGGGGGGGCAGAGCTGTGACATGGTAGCCCCGCCCCGATTCAGGGTGCTGGAGTAGCCGGTGTGTGTGTGTATCTGTGTGTATGTGTGTGTGTGTGTGTGCGTGTATGTATGTGTGTGTGTGTGTGTACGTGTGTGTGTGTGTGTGTGCAGATATAGGGGGGGAGGTGTTGTGAGACCATGCAGAATAATTCCAGTGAACAACCTCTGTATCTCAGTCGTGAATTAACCAGAAGTCAGAGGTTATGTCACATTCGTTGTTCATCCAGACAGATCTTTAAAAAGTCTGTCTCGCTCGTCACCATCCCCCACTGTAGCTTTAGCGATTCCTTCCCCGTATGACGGTGCTTGGCTGCCTTTCCTCTTACAATAACACTGCTGGAGCATTAATCCCTGAGAATGACGTATATCCAGGAGCGACTCTTCTCCTGCCATCTCCTTATTTGTGTTATATGTTTGGCAATAATGCTTTTTATGAATATCATTCCTTTTTAGAATTGTCCCCCAAACTTCGAAAGCCAAACATTCCCACTGTTTACATCCATAACGTTTTTTTTTCCAGGATTTGATCCAAAAACTTCACCTTCTTCTGACGCTGAAGACGTATTTTTTGTTTGCGGTGAGAGTATTAAACGGGCTCAGGATGTCAAGTCGTAAGGACAACATCAAGGTACTCTGTTTTCCAAGATGTCATCACACAAGAAAGTAATATATAAGAAAACAACCATCGTCCCATAAATCAAACAGTTTTGTATGTGGTTAATTATAACATCTCATTTCATCAAAACAAAGTAAAACTATTATATCATTAAATGAAAGCAGATTAAAGCCATCTTTGAGGCTGAAATGCATTTCAGTGGTACAGATATATGTATACATTTAGTGTGTGTGTGTGTGCGTGTAGGCCTATGTTACAGTGGACTTACCACAGAATTTGTCAGAAATCGTCCTGACATATTTATCAAATCGACATTTAGCGGCTTTTAACTTTTTTCACGTTCCTTTTGTCTGTTTTATTTTTTGTCTGTTTGTTTTTACTTACATTAGTAATACATTTTGTGTTCTGTTCCAGTAGGCCAAATAGTTATTCTGTATATGTAATAATCAGAAGCAATTCTAGGGACTCTAGGGGCCCTCACGACCCCCCCCCCCCTCCCCCAGCATGGTAAAATTTATTGCCTCTATTTTACTGTGAAATGTTAATAATATCAACAACGAGAATTCAATAAACACAAGTCCTTTATTTTCACTTTACTGTGAAAAACAGAATACACAAATAAACCGATGTCGTTGCAATGCCGTCGCTTGCCTTGCCTGTCCTGTCCCTATGCCTGTGGTAATAAACCAGTATAAATCTTTTTGCGTAATATACTTTGATACGCAGACGTAGGCAGGTGCGCGGGAATTCTGAGTAGATTTCGTCTCTGCTGAGATCTGGGAACGTGCTACTGTACCGAGTGAATTTACCGCTGTAATACCTGACTATGTGTATGTTTGTGTTACCTGACTGAGTGCTCGTATCGGTGCGTCTTTTTTCGGTGACATCCCTCAGATGGAAGTGACCCCCCTCCTTCCGATAGCCAGTGCTCCCCATCAACCTCCTCCGCGTTTATCTTAGCAGAGACGGCGATTCAGACTCTCCCACCTGGGACCGGGTGCGCGCAAGCGCCTAATCGACACGGCCATGCTAAAACCGCGGTGCGCTTTTTAAAATCAAAATCCGCCTTTATTTGTTTTTAGCTTTATTTGACGCAGGGGAGAAGCAGGAAGCGAACATAAAACTGCCTGGGTGGTCTGCCTATGTCAGGTGACTGCGTTAAGAAAACGCTGCCCTTCATCCGCGGCACATGGCGAGTTTAAATCAGTGATATGCGCTTTTTCCATGAAATAAACGTTTGGCACCGAGGGCCACATTATTTCGCAGGTTTAAATGAGCCTTGCAAATCGTTCAATACATTTTTTTCAGCCTCATCATTACGGCCTGCACACGTTGTATGGGTCTTTTTTTATCAGCCACACATGTTTCAGGCTAATATTCAGGCGTTTGTGCTTGGGTACAATATTGTTTTTATTTCCTTCGTTTGTTGGTATTTAAGACCGACTTTCTTTCGAGGAACGAACCGCATTAGACCGGTAAGAAACCAATTCACATTTGTCGATGCGAGACTATCGATGCAGAAATATTGCACAACCACGTATAATTTTTACAGCATAATGAACTTTCCTTATTAATATAATTCGTTTCGTAAAAATACTATTTTTATTACAGTCTAACCCATGATGTATTAACAACGATCTGAAGTACGGAAATCTAAATTTATTATAGTAGACTACACCGTGCCTAACAAATTATCATCATGCTTGCCGAACGCTGTGCTGTTGTGTATTTACAAACAAAAACGTTGTTTGTTTTGCCAGTGTGTGTGAACCGGAGTGCAGTGCCGCTGTTTCTGACAGTGGCTTCAGGGCGAGAAACGGCTCCCCGGGTTTATACTGCTATTTGGATTCAGGAAACAATTTTTAAAACTTGTTCTGATGAATGAATGTGCATATTTTGGGAAAGGCCGAGGGTCATTTTGTGTAATAAACAAAGCCTTTTATAATGCCGTGCAGATACTTAAGCGGACTTGGAATCCCTGTATTTTCCCTGGTCTTCAAACCGAAGCCATTTTAATCGAGTCTTTGGACATTTGGCACACATGGACAATCCTTTAGCCAATTTTTATTCCTCTATGTATATTAAAAACATTCTCCTTTAATCTTTTAAATGGATCAATGTCTTGTATAACGAAGCACGAACGCTTTAGAGGACGCCTTCGGAAAACGACTCGTTTTTAATCCTTGACAGTTGATCTTAATCATAAAGAATGCCGTTTGCTGAATCTCATTTTCTGAAGGCGAAATGATTATTTTTATTTATTGTTTTTAGTAACTTTATATATAGATGGATTATCTTTATCGTCCGTGTCTAGTATATATTCTCTGATATGGTCTCATGTCAAAACGCGGTGATCACGAGTCGGTGCCGGTTCTGGTCCGGGATGGGAAGCCGCACCGACCATAACCTCAAACACACTGTCCATCTAAGACAAACTGTTTCCCTCAAGCCTTGTCCTTTAGTCAGCTGCCAGAGCCGGGATTTCATATTGTGCAATTTCACTTGTGCTCGTTTTACAAGAATCATCTGCTCCGCGTTCTGGGAGACATTTCTCAAGCAAGAATAAATAAAGTCATGAAATCGTTAGGAAATAAAAAGAACCATTCAAAACAAAGCTTGTATGTTATTTAACAGATAACAAAACGGGTGCGGTATTATATTTTGATGTAATGTAGCAGAGGGATGCTTTTCTGAAACTAAGGGACTTTGAATAATAATTTTTTCGTTAGCATGATTGTGCGCTTATTGGTGCTTCAGTACATCAGTCCAAAGTGCCCAGCGAGAGGCTCAGGACAGCGGTCCCCCAACCCCCACCCCCGACACGGATCCAGCCTCTCTTGGTACATTAGACGCAATTGAACACAACTCTCCACGTTTCAGGGGCAGGAAAGTTGTTTTTTCTTTTTTATTATGATACTTTATTTCTAATGACTTATTCAGCTAGTTTATTGAGGATTGGTCAAGGGAGAGGCGGCAGAGAGAGGAAATGAATTTGCCTAAGCACAGATGTTTTTTAGAGCTACGGCTGCATGACAAATGTGCGCTACCCCGAGGCTCAAAGGTTTAATATCACAAATTGGAAAGTAGCGCCGGGATACTCGCTTTGTGGCCGCCCTACATCTAGGTTCGTACAAAATGTCATAAATACGTGACATGAAAAGCGACTTTTAACTTTTACGTCCTTTAAAGGCTTCATCCCCGCTGAGGGCGCGACAGCTCTCGTCTTCCGTGCGTGTGCGCGCTCGCGGCGGCGCGTCCTCGCCTGGTCTTCGCGGTCACCCGTTCTTGTGGACCGCAGCGTCCGGTCGCGTTAACCTTCAGCTTGAACCTCACCCGGCGGCCATCTCTCCTTCTGCTTCTCATTTTGTTTAATGATGGAGGCCTTTGGTCTGTTTTTCTAGAAAAAAATCCTTTCCTTTTTTTCCCCTCATCCTCCTACCATGCGCTTGCCTGTGTACCGTAAATGTTTACGTCCAAACAACTTTCAGTACGTTGCTCTGTCATCATGTTAATATTTTGCTGGTGCTAACAGATCCTAGGCAGTAAGTGAAAACTAAAATAAACTCTACTACACAAATGCGTGGTTTCTGGACATATTCAGAAATGAAACAGGTCTCATCTAGACAGACGGGAGCAGGTGTCCGACTCGCCTCTTTTTAAAACGTTAAATTTGAAATAATCGCAAAAGGTAAAACACCACTGGGGAGTGACATTGAGTGATGTCGGGGGTTTGTAATTGTGCGTTAAGTGGGAAAAAAGACTATATTAAAGGAGTTTTTACAAGTAAAAGGTGCACGTGAGTCGGGCAGCGTCATTCCAATCTGCAAAATGTCCAGACTGTCAGACGTGCAGCAATCAGCCTGTTGTAATCTGACGTTTTATCTGACATTTTTATGGCGGTAGCTCTGAGCAGGAAGGAATGCGGTTTGACTCAAAGCTGCGATTGAAATTGTTGCGGCTCAGGTGACGTGTTTGAAGCGGCGCCCAGGCAGACGGTCAGAGGGGGTGTGTCCTTATTATCAAAGCGCCGTCGCTGTCAGTGTCACCGGGCTCTGTGGGGGGCACTGAGCTCGTCCCGTCGTGCATCACTGGCCCGGAAGGGACACTGATAGCCGCCTTGATCTGAGTCCCTATCCCTCTGTTATCTCAGACAGAACCAGAGGCTTATCCGAACGGGTCAGCTGCTCCGCGCCGCTTCCTGGACAACCGAAAGGGTAGGAAGAAAAGACTCATGGGACAGGAAGACGACTGAAAGCTTGCCTCTCTCCCACGAATTAAGAGAATAGAGACCTTTACAAACCAGAGATTCCATAGATTAAAACATAATATGAGATGAGCAGGGGCGAGGAACTGGAGGGGGGGTGCACCCTCCAATATTTAATTTGGCTTCATTCCACACTATTATATTTAAATGAATATCGTGCCCCCCCCTCCCAATATCAAACTCTGTCTTGTGTAGTTGGAGGTTTTAAACAAACTACGAAAACATAAAATGTCGCATTGAGAGAGGACGAGTCTTTACAGTTGCCATGAGACACCATCGCCCTTATCCGTGTCTCCGTTCCTCCCGGGACTCTGGTATATTCATATACTGTCGTTCATGGCCGTGTATTCAGGCAGCGGCGCTCCAGTGCAGTGCTCCTTTTAAAAAGGTCACCCTAGCGAGTGAACCTGCTTGCTCCGTGTTTATGTACATTAGCGGTGCGTGTTTGAGCCGCGGGATCCTACCGTTGGCAGGCTGAGCGAGGCCGTTGCCTTCGCTGGCGCCGCAGTGCAAGCTGGGATTGTTTACTGTGCCCCGCTGCTCGGCAGACCGACCCTGGCCGTATTGTAAACACACAAATCCGCCCTGAAACGAGGGAGAGGAGGGAGCGGGGAGGTAGAGGAGGATGAAGGGCGCTGATTGAAAATGAAAGGCAGTGCTGGCACAGATGTCTCACAAGTGAGGCACGCCTTTAGGCAAGCCTAAAATGGGGAACCCTGATGCATTGTGGGATTGGCCTGCACAGTTGACCAGGGGGTCGTGAACGATTGGGTTGCTTGCAATATAGTTGAATCACTATATCACTGAATCGCAACAGGTTGAGGAGTCTACCTATAGTATGGGATGCTACAAGGTTTCTGAAATCCAGGAATGCCCCAAGGCAGAAGATCTCATATGGGCTTCATCTTTGTTACTCTTAGACTGGAAATGAACACTTGTTTTATTCCTGGGGGGTACTGTGAAAGGCATGCATCCACGTTTTGGATGTACCATGCAGCACAGCAAGCAGGATCACATTAGACGTGAGGCTTGGAAAGACCTCGATAATTTACAAAGACAAGTCTTCAAAGTCTCTTTGATATCTCCCCCCCCCCACTCATAAGCATGTAGACACACACCACACACACACACAGACACACACACACACACACACACACACACACAAACTACTGTGCTTTGCAGAACCAGAGGTCTGTTTCCATGCCAGTGTTCCGCGGGAATGCCCAGGCAAGTGACCACTAGCTGGCACTGGGCATGGCTGACTATAGATTATGCTTGATGTCATTTGTTTATTCTAAACATACACAGACATACGCCCGCCCCCCATCTCCCATCCTCAGAGGCGTGACAAGCACGTTCAGCCTGATGATAAAATTCAGATCATGCTGGCTGCTGGTTCAGGTCCACGTGAAGCAGAAACAGTCCAGGTGGGCTTCTTTCCTACCACGAGGTTCCACCACATTAAGGCACCTCAAACAAACGCAGGGCAGAGGCTAGCTTAGAACCCAACGTGCTCGATTTTAATGAAAAGCTTTGAGCTGGATGATCCTGTAGTGATTTTGATGGTACTGCTATTGAGGTGGGTCACTGTCCTCCACCCAGCAAATGGGGCACGGGTGGCACATGAGGGCAGCTGCTGCACAAAGTGAGGAGGGGGCAGGGTTTAGCGGAGCCATACGGTATGCATGTGATAAGCTACCCACCTGGTTCTTCTAATGAGAGCGGCTGCAAATTTTACACCTTTCACTTTGAATCAGGCATCAGAGAATGGCATCCATGGGGGTTCTGTGTAGCTCAGCAGGTTGGCGTGATTGGAAGGTTGTTGGGTCAAATCCCAGGGTCAGCAGAATGATTTCACCGTTGGGCCCTTGAGTGAGGCTTTTAACCTCAAATGACCTTGACTTGGAGGAAAGTGTTTGCTATGTCAGTTTGATACATATAAAAACATTAAAAACACAGATGTCGGTTTATTCCCCAAAAAGATCTTTTTATGACACAGCACTGTCTGAGCCGTGAGTGAGTCTTGTCTGTTCTCCTCGCAGACTTGATCATCCCACCCACCCCCTGCTCACCGTGAGCTTCCACATGTGTCAATGCTTTCCAGATGCTCGCCTTCGCTTGGAGTTCAGGAACCCAGAATGTTGTAGGGTCTGGTCCCTTATTTTGGCTCTACGTTGCCGTGGTGTCACTTACGACGATAGCTGCCGAGAAAATTGTGCGGCAAGCGTCTCAGCAAAGGTCGTGACCCCACAGTGGTCCGTCACACTCGCTGACAGGCGGCCCTGGTGATGACATCTCATGGGACGCTGTCAAAGACGCACCTCACTTGAAAACAGGGCTTAATATCCAGCTGATGAGTATGAGCGGCAGAAGGTCTTTCTACACTTATCTTGTATTTTCATCTGTCTATTGATCCATCCATCTTCCATCTGCTTATCCTGAACAGGACTGCAGGTGTGCCTAGAACCTATGCAAGGTAGCCTAGGGAACAAGGCTGGGGGGGCTGCCCTTGATTGTATGTTTTCCAAAGATGGCATCTAATTGGCACACATATGGAGCAGGGGCAAGATTCGAACCCCAGATCCTAAAGGTGTGTAACAGTGCCCTCCTCTGATCCACAGTGATTATTTTTTAAATCATAAGCTCTCCACAGTTCTGGAGGTAAAACAATTCATAAATAAACAAATGCGCCTGTGATTTAACTAAGAAAATATGACAAGTATAAAAACGTCAGGGCTGAAGCCACGATTCATAGGATACATGAGATACATAAGAAAGGCATGATGGGAAAAAAAGATGTGCGTTGATGCAGTGCTATCTTCAGAGAATTAGGATATTCTTCAGCTGGCCTCCAACAGCAAAACACTGGCCCGTCACAGATAGTAAAACTCGAGTCCTACCATAGCTTTTAATAAACACTGCACCGGTACCTGTCAAGTATAAACCGATCATTTTTCCTGCGACTTCCCCATTGTTTACACAGCGCAATTCTTACATTATTCAAACATTTGCTTTCAATAAACACACAGGGATATGCGGAGACCCGAGGAGATTTATTTATAATTTGTCACCTGATATTTAAGAGAGCTTTCTTTTTCCTTTTTTTATACTCGGGAGCGCTCTTCGCTGTATTTGCGGATGTGGCGCGCCGCGGGAATGAGCCACAGGTTCCTCATCCGGCGGCGACACAAGATAAATTTAAAAAATAATTTTAAAAAGCAAATAAATTAAAGGATATTCTGGGAATCGCGTTAAAGTTACGAAATGCTGCGGCAATCCCCGAAATTAAAAAAGTTTAAAAGGAAGTGCACTAAGAAAGCACTTATCTATGTTTAATATTTTTTCGGCTTAATCTACAGATGCATAAACATCTCGAAGATAAAAAGCACTCAGTGGACAGATTACAAAATAATTAGTGCAAAGTTTTGTTAGGAATGTAAACGGGGCAGCGGGCGCGCCGCCGTTTTTCTGTTTATTATCCAACAGCTGTGAAGTACCCGCTCTCCTGCCCAATGTAAGCAACTGTTTGTCACTTTCCTTTAATAAAACGGGCTCTTTGGAGAAACGCCACTTAATCAGGGCTAATATTTCGCTTCTTTTCTGCCTTGTACTCAAAAATAACCAAGTCAAACAGAGCGCGATGCTGCACAGAAAATAGAAGCAGAAAAGCGTTTCGATGAGAGACTCGTGCAGACAGATTAAACTGCTAATACAGCATGTCTTTGCGTTACTCCTTGTGACGATGTTGCTTGGATGTCTGCGCAGCAGGTTGCGTTACAGTGATGAATGTGAAATATATTTCCGAGACGCTGAATATTTCATGGGGTAAAATCCGAAAAAAGAATCATCCACATCCAACCTTCTTATGGTTTTCTTGTTATTGTAGTATATATGAGTACGTTATTAAAATGGTATTTATGTACAATGAAAATGATTGATCAAGAAAACGGGATATGGGCGAAGAGTCAGCTGTGAATAATGGTGCACGGTACCTCGGCATGGAGAGCGCACTTTGCGCCGGCGGAAGTAGACGGGACGTCTGGTGCATATGATCATCCAGCAAGCTGAAAACCCTGTGGATCCCCCACCCTTGGAATGAAATCACTGTTCGTGTTGCGAAAGCATGCCCCCCCACGCCCTCCAATGGCCGTCTCTCCCTGCCGCTCGCTGCCGGCTCTAACCCTCACGTCATTAATGATATAGCCGATGGGTCACTTTCGCGAGCTCATTGGGGGGGGCAAAACCCCCTCCAAAGCGGAAAAGTACATTTACCGGGGCTTTACCGTAAATTGAGCAGTTTCGTGGACTAACGGCAGCTGCATTCTCATCTCCACTAACCCCCCACAGGACACCCTGTACCCCAGGTCCTCCCGCCGGGACCCAGGCCAGCGAATGAAACCGCGGGGTCATGCCGGAGCCAGCGTGGCCCCCCATCGCTCAGGCCTTATCAGTCGCCGTCTGACAGTTCAGAAGCACAGCTGGAGGGCGGGGCCCCTGAGGGGGTGAGTCGGGCCCCAGGAGGACCCCCCCCCCATCCCGGCTGGCCAAGTTATGTCCCCTGACCGCTGATAAGTGCAGTGAGGTCTCACTGAGGAGCCTACGCCGTGATTTAAGCAGCCGGTGGGATAAGCAGGGTGGTGTTTAAATCAGTGCGGGACCTGTTTACTCCTCTTCTAACGTTTATGTCCCGTGCTGATGGGTGAGATGGGGACCCTTCTGCTGATTTTTTAATTTTTACCCCCCCCCCCCCATCCGATTACTGTAGACCCCCGCTGCTGTACATGGTGGTCCGCCACCAGCTCCCAAAATGCACACCCTTCAAACAAATCCAATTACCGTGTGACCCTCAGTAATTCTGTGCCACCATAACTAATTACCTCTCTTGTCCACAGTGGGCATTCGGCTGAACTGGGGGAGAGCATGGGGGGACGGGGGGGGTGGGGTGGGGCTCTGTGG
>JABFEB020000049.1:8999790-9011836 GCA_019775895.2 Stomatorhinus ivindoensis
CCCATCACCCCCAGACAAGCTGGAAAGCCCCCCCCCCCCAAAATAGTCCCACTTTGGTGCCACTCTGATAAAGCATTAAGGCATTGTCAGTCACAGTGGGGGGGGCGGTGTCCCAGTAGAGGGAAGTGAGGAGGACGAGTGAGATTAGCTGGAGTGTTTTTGTGTGAATCCCCCCTCCATCCTATCCCCACCCCCCCCTTTGATTCTCCGACAGCAGGTCCCGGCATCAGATAAGGGGGGAACCTCCGCCAGCTCCTCAGTTGCCCGGAGACCAACGGGGCCCAAGGCAACTTATCGCAGAGCCGCCGTCGCCATGGCGACAGACGCTCGCCGCGCTGAGAAAAACAACATGATACTTAAGAACATTTTAGCAGCTGAGAACTTTCTGTTTTAATGCTCTCTGTTAATTTCTGGCATCGGTACTTTGTATACTGACGTAATGACGTGCAAATTATTTTGATGCTGCATTGAAATTAAAGGGAACCAGAGGCGTGGCCTCATGTCATGTGACAGTCAATGATCTGCCACTTACATGACTGTTAAAGACACGGCACGTTTTTTTAGTCAGCGTGGTGAGGTCTTGGCCGATCCGCCATAGTGATGGAGTTTGGTCCTTGGCATACAGACACCACGTTCGACCTGGTTCTGAGTAGCCTGTCGAAAAAGAAAGAAAAAAAAAAAAAAGTCTGAAAAGCCAGCTAATAGCTTAAAGCTGTTGATACTTTGACTTCAGAGCAGAAGGACACATTCTTGCGAGTCTACCGGTAGGACCCTTATTGCTATTAGTGAAATTACACTCGCACAATTACAACTGCAGGCCTGCCAGCTTCCCTGAATATCATGTGACGACGTCCTGAAATATCCATGGGGACAAGAATATATTTGGTGGGGCGAAAGCAGAGTATAGCTGGCCTTTGATGTCACAGAGCTGATGATGAAGATCACCCACAGCTGTTTAAGTGACTTTCTTTGTGAAATAGATGTTAAGGTGCTTTCTCTAATATTTCTTTTTCTTCAGAATGTATTTTTTCCGTGTACAAAAAACGTACAAGGATTCTTTTCTTTTCTGGTTCCACAAGCATACATATATATCTAGATAAGCTATAAAGACAGAAAAATATACAAAGACAGCTACACAACGCAAAAGAAAACAGAAAAATGCTGAATAAATAATTTGTAAAGTGTCCAGGTAATTATTGTGCTACTAATTTGTGAAGAATAAGATAATTTCCTAAATGTGTCGCTATTAAAATTGTACATTGAGAAAAATAAGATCAACTTAGTAGAGCCTTCCAACTACAGATAAATAAACGTTGGTAATTAGTGATTTAACCCTTTGTAAGAGAGTCAGTTATGATTCAGCGAAGATATGAAGCATCGCTCACCGGAGGGAGGCGCTGTGCTGAGGTGCACACTGATGCATGTGGAGGAGGATGTCTTATTCCTGACCGTCTGCCACAGAGCCGGCGGAGGCGCTGCGATGACCCGGTCAGGGAAAGGCCGTCTCCCTTCCTCCCGTTTCCGGGCCGAGTTGCTGGGGTGTTGCAATGGGACCTCCCACTGACCAGGACTGCACCTCCCGGACCACGCGGCCCCTGGCAGTGCCAAAAAACGTTTTTACTCTGAAGGAGCACCATTAATCTCTGAAAAAGTCGCCGTTTGAAGCGTTGCGCGGGGCGGAAATTGCCCCGGCTATTTTCTTGAAAGTGAACGACTGGATTCGTGGCTCACCACATGCCGGGAGATCTCACCTGAGACTTTGAGAAATTGGGGGGGGGGGAGTATCACGCTTGAGGCCCCATCGTTTAAACCTCAAAAACAGTCGGATCCACTTTTCGTTATTCGGCTGGCCATAATGCACGCTGAAAAATGTCACCGGTCTCTGATCCAAAAGCCTTATCTTGGCTCTCTGAAATAGGCCAAGACTGGCTATAAAAGCACATTTCGTGAGCCTTGAGCAATGAACGCACAGCTCTTGGCTGATTTGTACACACTACGTCCGGTGAGAGCTGAGATAACGGTGGATTTTTATCCATTAAAGTTGGCAGGGATCCGGGCAGCCTGCTCGGTCCCGGCTCCGGGCCTGGTAGCTGTTAGCGTGCTGCTGTAGTATCTCCCCTACATGCAGCACACGCCATAATGAGCACACAACGTGTGTACCCCTGGCATGGGGGTAACCAATCAATAGGGCATACCCCCCCGCCCCCCCTTTGATTCATGTCAACAGGCAGAGAAGAGGAAGGGGGAGCTTTAACGACTGGGCCCAGTAGGACTCTTATCCAAAGGCTGAACACGTTGTGCTTTTTGTTTGGTCACACTAAGTAATATCGAGGCACAGCTGTAAAAAGTAAATAGAAAAATAAAATGGCAGTAGCCAATGAGTCCCTGGTCGGCTGCGAGCTGGAGTTAGGGCCGTCTTATTCCTGTTTCCAATCCCAGGACCGCTTCCTGCGGAAATGTGATTGCGGGGGGCCGCAGGCCTCCTCGACTGGCCTGAAAGCGGCCAATAAACCGGCTTTTATGGTCCGGCATCTCAGCCGCACCTTCATCTCTCAATTGGAGGAGACAGTGCCCCCACGCGAGGGCCGTGCTCGTTTTTACGTGCCAGGTCTGGGGAAGCGTGCCCTGCGGCGGCGGAGCTCCCTTCCAGAGCGCTGTTCAGCGGCCCAAGTCACTGCAAGCCCTGGTGTTCTTTTTTAATTTAGTTTGGCTGTGAGGGTTCTAGGGTATTTCAGTCATCTCTGTTTTTGATCATCTTTAACTGAAAAGAGAGCATGGTGGTACTTGCCATGGGTACTAGATGTGGATCCTAACTGTGGGCACTAGATGTGGATGCTAACTGTGGGCAATAGATGTGGATGCTAACTGTGGGCACTAGATGTGTGCGCAAACTAAGGCTACCACCAATCCAAGATTATCCAGGATCACCCCTGATTTTGTTCATCTGTCCTGGAAAAAACTAATTTCTTTCTGGGACACAGAATGTCCCCATCAATTTCCCTATCAAACAAACCTAAACAAACCTTTGGAATGGTGTCTCTGTGTGCAAAATGTTTGGTCAGTGACTGTGTCTCCAGGATTTTATGGGGACTGAGGTGGCAGCACTAGCACCTGTGTGGGCAGTAGCTGTATGTGCTAGCTGTATGTGCTAGCAGTGGATGCCAGCTGTGGGCAGTAGCTGCAGGCAGTAGCTGTGTATTTTATTATTGCTAGCTATGGTTGCTTTCTGTGGACGCTAGCTGTGAACACATGCTGAGGTCACAAGCTATGGATGCTGTAGGCACTAGCTGTGGACATTAGTAGGTTCTCCTGCCTGCTGTTACTCTCTTCAGTTGTTGTCAAGGACTGGCAGGTGACAGACTACTACATGCTCCTCAAGGTCTGCCAGTGCTTAGGATGTCGTTCCAGGGTTAAATCTTCCTGCCCGACGACTGTGACAAGAGTTAACCTCCACTGCACATTCACGTCCTTGTGTTTTGACTGTGCTTTACTGAAGCTTCCTTTCTCTTACTCTTTTGGAACATCAGATAATCTGGAAAAAATGCCTGGCCTCGCCAAAGAGGTGCCAGAAAATATGCTAACTCTAGCAGACCTAAACTGCCAGGCCTTCTCTCTGTCTTTGGGGGCGTTGAGTTTTGTGCCGAGATGCGTGCTGAAAAGGCAGATATACTGCCAGCCAATAAAAAACGGCTTGTTCCAACATAGCATTCGGCCGCTAAATTAAAAAACAGCACGACTGGAGTTAATGAATAAATAGCCGTTGATGAACTGACTTCGCTGCATGTTTTGATTTAACTTTCTACAATAACATAGTCACTTCCGTAGACAGCGGGAAGGCCAATCACGTCGGCTCTTATTAACGGGATTTACTGTTAAGTTACTCCTTGTTGGGTTATTTAAGCGTCTCAGCGAACTGCGTGAGGAAAACTGCAGAAGGTGGAAAGGCAGAGAGTCACGGAAAGTGTTAGTCAAGGAGACCGCGGCCTTCATTGTTTCCAAAGCTTGAGAATGCCGAATCCCTGTGCGTGGCTTTTTTGTGGAGTCCACACCTCCTCGTATATATGTCACACATTTCTTCAGGGATGCATTTCCACAGTGCGGCAGTCGCCGTTCCTGCTTGGAAGCGCTCGTGATTAGCGTCCGCCATTATGGCATTGACCCACCGATAGGCTTCGATCTGGAAGGAGTTTCCTCACATGCGGAGGGTATTTCCCGACGAGTCCCGATGCTCGCCGGTTGCCGGTGGCGATGGGCTGCATGACAGTGCTGCTTTTGGGGAAAACAGAGCCCTGGGTTTCACAGCAAATGCTGCCATTTTAATACTAAAACATGATAGAAGGAGGTCTGAGCGATATTTAGCTGGAGGAGGAGAGATTTATTGGTTGAGGAGACGCAGATTAAGGAGGCGCTAAGACATACATTTACCAATAAAAGAGAGAAAGACACAGTTGATGGATGATGGTTCAAACAAGGAGTGAAGGGGGGTCGGTATTGTGTACATGATAGGCTGACAGAGTCACACAAGCCAATAGTACTTAACTTTGAAACACCATCAGGATCTTTGACTCTTTGGGACTTCATTTTTTCTTTTTAAAGCACCACATTTCTGTGCTCCCTCTCCAGTTATCGCTGAAAAGACCATAAAATAAAATCCATTCGATTACGTGCTTTTAAGAAATATTTAATCTATTGCAAAATTTTTTCCACAAGGCACAATCCCACATTGTGCCGGAATCTAAAGATTACGGGACAGAGTCTCCTCTGTCAGGAGGCCTTCCTGGTGCCCTGGACGCGTTTGCAGTTTTATGAGTCAAAGCCCTCGATAACCTTCAGCTACAGGACCTCCCACCTTAATTACGCAGTCAGAGCCCACGGTACCTTCAGTGGAGGTGCTGAGCGCCCATCTGCTTCCCACATGTAAGGGAGCCTGCAGCCTATCCAGGAAAAAAAAAAACAGGCTTGCCATGATGTAATCCTCCAAGAACCAACAACAGCCCACTCACAAAAGGGGTGGGGTCTTGTGAGTCATTGATTGGCTGCCCACCACAGGTAGCCCCGCCCACAAGCTGACCAGGCCACTTAGCATTATTCACCTGCGCAGTGATGGGTAGCGCATGCAGGGTAAAAGCGTGTTTCCCTCCGGCTTCTGCCGAAGACGACGCATGTCCGAGCACGTCGCTGCATGTCGACGACGTCACACGAGCGGGGACATTAAAGACAACAATCCCCCCTCCCCTTTCTGCCAACGTCGCCTCACTCGCTTATATGCTGGGATTGGGGGGGGGAGGGGACACGCTATCATTAAGAAAATAAGTCTGTTGTGCTAGATAGAGCGGCCATGTTCCCAAAGGCCCCTATTCTCCCAGCCGGAAGCGTGCTTCTCGCTCGCCGCTGCGTCAGAGCGCAGGAAGCCGTCTGCGCTTTGGGGGAAAGCGGCCAGCGAAGGGCACCCGGCGCTTCCAGGCGGACTTATCTGCATTTTCCAGTGGGACGCGGCCGCCGTCCCCAGACCCCCGCAATCACGGCGGCTCAATGATGTCACACGTGACCTCGCTCCGATCAGACCAGCTTGGCCTTCCACCCTTTTTAGACAAACAAAGAAAAACAGCACGTGTACCAGAGGGGAAAAAGTCCCAACATGTACGTCCTGTCCCTGACCTTCATAACCTCGTTTAGCTCAATAAATTAAAATTTTAAGATGGTTATTGCCTGGTTTGAGTCTGGGGGTGGGACAGGTGGTGAGGGGGTGGGATCGGAGGGGCAGCTCCATATCAGCCACCTGAATCATCTACCCAACACTCTAATGAGTGGATTACCTCGTGCAACCATTAGACTTGATGGTTATCAGCAGTAAACAGGTAATGGAGGGAAAAAATGCCACTGACAGCCCGCACCGGCTGCCTCGTTATTTAATTATCTGAGGCCTGCGTCCCGTTAAGACGGCCAGCATGGGTCAGAGGCAGCTCGCCCCTTGCGGAGGGCAAAGAGGCAGATGATTGGAGGATGTGTGTCACATGGTACTCTGTCAGCTGATACCTCTGACTGGCCTGCAGGTGCACCTGGGTTTGGTCCCAGAAAGGGGAGGTGATATCACTTAAGGTGTCTGCTAGCATTGGCCATTAACTTTAGTGTTGGGGGGGGGGGTTATGCAGGCTGAAATATTTAATATAGTTTAATAGAACCCTGTTGCCTTTATTTCAGACTTGCACAAAAACTTTATTTACTATTTAAATAAGAGAGTCACCACGATCGCTACTGAAATAGAAGCTGTTGTGAAAAATGCAGTAGAGCCTAGTAGCTGTGTTCCCTGGTCTTGGGCCCCCCCCCCTGGTCAAAGGCACCTCTCAGCAGGAAGTGTCACGTGTCGTCAAGCCGTCGTCTGTTCGCGTTTGTGTGGCGAGGCAGATTATCGTCGTGTGACGCACCACACTTTGTCGTAGGTGATCATGGGTAATGGCGTCCCTGTCACGCTGGGTTACCTCAGCTTCTTTCAGGGTGACTGGGCGGTGAACCTCTGCTAAGCTGGTTTTACCTCCTGGGTGCTGTGAGAAGCCTTCTCCCATCTCCTGAATGGGATTTGCTGGCCCCCCGTCTCGCCCAGAGTGGTCCCCTCATCTCCGGGATAGACTGTGACAAATTTTACATCCCGGAGCGGTGAGGCATCCTCACAGTCTGGCTTTAAAACACACAGACCCCAAGTTCTCTAAGGGGCGAGATTTCCAACATCCCCTACATATGAGGCCATCATTTTGTGAGAATGTCATTAAATGGTACATTAGATACGTTAAATTAAATAGAATTGAATAGAATACATTCAACAGTGTTCTTTTCTAGAAGATGGACGGTACAAACAAAGATAAACTTAAGTACATATGTGAGTCAAATGTTCTTTATTTATTGATATTTATTGTGTTTCAGAAATATAACTGGTCTTCAGACGGCAGCCAAAGAGACCGGATCCTTGGGCAAAACTGATTATCTGTTGGCTTCTATGACTTAATCAGCAGAGTAACCATCTTACAAAGGGTCTGTTTGCTGCTGCAGTGGTAGAAACATAAGGTAATCTTCTCCTCATCTGAAAAGCCATGGCCTTCGTGTGTGTGTGTGTGTGTGTTTGTGCGTGTGGGTGTGTTTTCAGTCACTCAAGCTATTTATACCTATCTCAAAGTCAGGGAGCTTTTTCGGTCATCTTAAAATAGATCTCAGTAAGTCCCATAATTATTCTGCACAGGAGGTATCGTTTGACAAGGCACAAGGCAGGGGTCAAAGGTCACGCCCTGTCTGGCTTAGACACCACCCCGTTGCCGGCTGTGTGAGACCCACCCACAATCCATACTGAATAACATCAACAATAACAATTCCCACAATAGATCCCCCTAATCCCCTCTTCCAAAAAAGAAGGTTTTATTTACAAAAGTGTTCAAAGCACCTTCCTCTGATTACTGCTCTCCTGTAGAAGTCAGACCCTCCGCTTGGTGGCTGATAGGTAATTGTGATAAAGCACTTTTGGCCGCAAGCAAATTGAGCTGCTAGGGGCCGCACCACCCCCCAGAAACCCCCTCCACTATAATTGATCATTTGCCTGCCAGCCCACATCCTTTCAGCTCAATGTGAATTATTCTTTTCTTTTTTTAAAACCAGTGAATTACCTAAACATAACTGTGGTGACAGTTTTCCTGTTCATTTCCATTAGGTGGAATTGTGCAGGGTTGGCTCTCAAACATTCCAATTTGATGGCACAGAATTTCAGTCCTGCGCATTTCTGGATTTCAGGCAGAATTTCAGTTGCGTGCTTTTCCAGACTCCAGGCAGAATTTCAGTCCTGTGCATTTCCCGATTTCAGGCAGAATTCCAGTCTTGTGCATTTCTGGATTTCAGGCAAAATTCCAGTCCTGTGCATTTCCGGATTTCAGGCAGAATTACAGTCCCGAGCATTTCTGGATTTCAGGCAGAATTTCAGTTGCGTGCTTTTCCAGATTCCAGGCAGAATTTCAGTCCCGTGCATTTCCGGATTTCAGGCAGAATTCCAGTCCTGTGCATTTCCGGATTTCAGGCAGAATTCCAGTCCTGTGCATTTCCGGATTTCAGGCATAATTCCAGTCCTGTGCATTTCCGGATTTCAGGCATAATTCCAGTCCTGTGTCTTTTCGGATTTCAGTCAGAATTTGCATATGTTTCTGGATTTCAGGCAGATTTTCAATCACACACATTTCAGGATTTCAGTCAGATTTTCAGTTACACGTATTTCTGGTTTTAGACGGAATTTCAGTCAGAATGGGAAAAAAGGGAAGCAGCATTTTCAATACAACCGCTAGCAATTTACACAGGACTAACATTACTGCATGTTAGTAGTTATTAGCTACCTGTAGCAGTAGGAGGACATAAAAATAATTGCATTATCTGCTCATAAATATGACATGATTTTTACTTTGTTTATCGGTATTGTTTTCTGTTGCCAGAAGAAGAAAACATAACGAAAACTTCCACAGGAGTCGGTGAAGCACCAATTCAAGATTGCACACACACATTCACGATCGGAGTATGCCCCATTGCTGTCAGTATCCACGATTTTATTATTATGAACAGCCTGTGAACACATTTTACCCAGAATGCCTCTTGTCTCGGGTGACCCCCAGTCTCAGACAGCCTTGAAGAAGATAGTGGAGGTCACGGAAGCCCCGAGTACGGGGGGGTGCAGGTGAAAGGGGTTTTAAACTGTCATCACATGGGTGCCCCCTGCCTCCACCCCCACAGGGAGGCTGTACAGTGGAATTCCAGCCCAGTCTCCCTGCACCCATCATGTGTGCAGCACGGCTCAGGAATGTTAAGATGCATCTTCCCAATCCGCCTTTTTTTTCCACAGGCCAGAAACCACAAGACAGCTGAAGTTTATGTCTGTTGTGCAACTTCTGCCCCCCACCCACCCCCACAAATGCTTCTGTGGGCTCCACTTTCCCACGCTATGTCATGCAAGAACAGCTTGTTCCACAGTGTGTTCTAAGGCACTGTTGATTCAGGCCAACAGGTGGCAGAGCGGTTAAAACCCTTGGACTCAGCACACCAAACGGTAGCAGATAGATGGACATGTAGCACATAAATGCATAACAGCACATTTTTAAAGCATGTTTTTAAGACTTTATAAGTCAGTTTTTAATATATAATCAGGGATTCACATAACTGTTATGCAAGTACGCATTCACCTTTAAAAGCAATACGTGCGACAATCGATTGCTGTTACAGCATGAATGTGTACGTATATGTGCATTTGCGCCGATATTACAAGAAATGATCATGCATTTAACCTCTGTACTGCAAATGAAGTATGAATTAGCATATAATGGTTAAAATGCGCAATAATTTCCCGCACATATCACTTTTAAAGGTAAATACGCATTTGCATACCTGTTATGTCAATCACTGTATATAATGCACCTTCATATATATTTTTTTCTGCCTTTAAACCAGTGTTTTGTCACACTGAAGACTATAGATGCAACGTTGTTGAACATAGTATTTGCAGAGGCGCATGTTCCATATCTAAAGATATGGAGTGGGTAAGCCAACCGGCCCAGGTCTGTATGAGCACAGGATCACCTAGTCCAGCAATTCTCAACCTGTGGATCGCGAGCAAAATTTGGAGTGTGGCAAGTTCTTATAGGGTTGCGAGCTCCTATGCTGATCCACAACCCCCCAGTGCTAGAATCAACCTATACTGATGTATCTCGGATCTGCAGCCGCTTATCGCAAAACTAGCGAACACTCAACCAATCCAAGATGCCAAACCACAGATGCTTAATTTAAAATTCACTGGTACGGCAGCTTTGTGCTACAGGCGTTGATTGGCCTAAATTGCAGAGTGATCATGCTGTTGATTTAGCCTTATACTTCACATAGGTTTGCAGCTGAGCAAAAATGCTGAGAAGCACTGGCACAGTCCACACCCCCGGATGAATCCAGAGGCAAATCAGCCAGGTTTGGGCCGCCAGAAAGCTCCAGAAAAAAAAGAGTTTTATACCCTTTTACGGGCCTTAAATTGCTGGCACAAGGCCCTGTTAGGATTCCCTAACACCTTTTTTGGGGAGGTCTCAGTGTAAGATTAGCGAACAATTAACATTCCGTGGGATGCTTTATTGACGACACCACTGGATCCAGGCCTCTGCTTCACAGGCCCGCGGGGGATTTATGGCGGGTGTGTGGAAGGCCGACGGCGGGCACGGCGTGGCTGGGGCCAGCGCCGCAGATAAGGCTCCGTGACCCCGTGGCCATCCGGGCTCAGGTCGCCGGGCCGGACGCTGCCCGTCACTTTGAAGTCCTCTGATTTAGGGTCCTCTGTGTCCCGCCGCTGATCCCGGTGCGTATCTGGAGCTGAGTCCTCATCCCAAACTGAGCCTTGATCTCATTTCACATCACCAGTTAAGAACCGTCCAGCTTGCAAAAAAAAAAAAAAAAGAGTCCTTTTTATCCAGTGCTTTACCCCAAGGCTTAATCCTCCTTAAGCAAAACTTTCTTGCTCGAGCTGAAGGTACAATTACACAAAAACATGAGCCAAGACGGCTTCCTGGGGAGTTTGTTTAGCGCAATGCGAGAGATCGCACGCTGTCCTCGCCCATTCGAAGGATCATTTGTTAATATTAGATATCTGTGATGACGAGGTGGAACACAGCAGACGGCTCGTGTGTGTGGGTGGGGGGGGGGGGGCGTGTGGTTTAAAGTTCAGACAGAGGTTATGCGCTGGGGTGAGGTTAGCAATGGTATATTAGCTACATGTTTGGTTTAGAGTAACCGGGGCAACACGGCTCGCTGGCGGATCTGTACACAAACCCAGAGGAGACTCCTCCCTCGTTCCCCCGTTTGGCGCGAGCAGGTTTCTGTGCTCATTTACATCTGTGAGAAAAATATGTAACTGATAAGAATGTGGGAAATGAAGCTGGATGTGATGTGTAGGGCTGGAAGGCTGACCTCACAGGGCCTTCCAGGAATCCGTGGCCTGACGGGCTGAGACAGGCATCTTCCTAGGCACCGTGTTCTGCTGAAAGCCCCAAATCAAAGGAGCGGATTTTAGATGCGACGGACTTTAACCTCTGCCAGTGCCCGTCAGTGCTCAGGTGGCAACCTAGACACACCTCAACACCGGTGCCCCCAGTGCGTGATGAAGTGAAATTGCCTTGCTAAGTCAGCGCCCCCACAGAAAATGCCGCCCTAGGCGGCCGCCTATGTCACGTAATGGGTGGATCAGCACTGACCCCTGGCATTTACACCCCTGGTGAATACCTCATTGAACATTTACTATCTCAGCCTAAAATAAAAAATCGTTTTTGCTTCCAAAGGCCAAAGTTTATCGATGCCTTATGGTCTGCCAACTTATTCTAACTTTTTCTACTCGACAGCAGTGCTGGGAGGCTGTTTACCCTGCTGCTGAATCAGTGGTCAGTTCTCATGGTAGATCTCACTGGTGCCTTGGACACAGAGCTCGTCCAGGTCCCGTCCAGCTCGGAAATGCTTCTCTCTAATGACCAGCACTTTGTCACTGATTTGAAAACAGTTTTGTTGTTAATAAAATTGGTCATAATGGTGGAAAAACATGAACTCTCCCTGACCGGAGGATCACAGGGGTGCTGTTGGAGACGTTTTCCAGGAAGATGAAGTTTGACTTGAGAGTGGTACTCATTCCCATTCCTATTCCATTCCACCAGAATGGCACTGGTTTCACTGGTGAGAAAGACGCTGGGTTTGGCCATCTCTCAAACCTATCAAATTGTCGCCAGAGAACATGTGTGAATGTCTATTGAAATAATTAGTTATGGAACCTTTTTATTTTCTACACGGGTATAAGTGGTTGGATTCTGGATGGATGGATGGATAATGAAGACTATAATGATTAATGAAGAATGATATAGCTTTAACCCTTTAGCAGGGACTCTGGTATTTCGACGTTGCTGTTTGATCACTGTTATTGTCTCTTAAAGGGGCGGCAGCTTGGAGATACAGGGGCCCACAAACGTCAGCCATGTTGGGGGGGGGGAGCTTCTGCCACGTCCCGCCTGGT
>JABFEB020000049.1:9025409-9052927 GCA_019775895.2 Stomatorhinus ivindoensis
CACCCCCCCCCCCCCCCCCCGGTATTGTAAGGGGAGTTTGTGATGCCACCTAGTGGTCTCGAAAATCGCTCTTGGCACACAGGCCCCCAAAGATTAAGCGTCCTTTAGATTTAAACCCTGATACACGCGTCCCGAATTAATCATCATAACAGCAATTTCAAAAGAGAAGTTGAAGTAAACCTTCACACTTTCGTGTTTCACCCGTTTAATTTTAGAATATACTTTCACTAAACCCTCAAAGCAACTGACCTTTAGTAATGGAAAAATACAAAAGCGGCTGAAACATTTTTGTAATTTTCCCGAATGCCTGAAAAGGGAAAAAGAATAACGCAGTTTCCCATTACTAAATATTGAGCTCCACGGTCAAATTGAATTCTTCTGCTGTGAAGCGATGATGAAAACGCCCCCCCTCCCCAAGACCAAAGGCATGGTAAAAAAGAAAAAGAGAGAATGTCTACATTAATTTGAAGAGATAATCTTTTTACGGATGTTATGATACCAGATGTGATCGTGAATTAATCAAGTTACCGGGGCACTGGGATCTCTGTCCTGTTTTGTGTCTAAATATTATATTGGCATTTATGTTATAATCAAATTCGGATAAACAAAATTTTGTAATCTGCAGGAGGTATCGTCAACAGCTCAGAATTGCTTTGCATTGCTCATTTAGAATTCGACAGAAACACACCGTATTCATAGGTAAATACGAAAATTTAAATTTAAATTTAAAAATCTCGTTCTTCACATGGGTGTATAGTAAAAATTTTACTCCATGGGATAAGAATGAATAGGTTTCAGTTAGATTCTACGATTTGAACAATACGTTTATATCTAAATACATTTCTAAATAGGCTATTTTACACACTTTCGTTTATACGTGGCTAATTTGCACTCGAAATTCAAAATGTATTTTTAACACCCCTCGATTTATTTTCGCATGTCTTATAATAATTTTATACGGAACTAATGATACTTACTTACTGGTGCAATAATAAATTACTAGGTAATTTTAAAGCATTTATATGCAATTAATGTTGCCGCTTCGGGCCTACTGCGGACCTACCCTCCGTACAGCGAACGTGATGGCTGTCTCCTCAAGGCAGCATATTTATCATAATTTATTTTCGGATATTCTAAATTTGCCGGCTTGATTAGCGTTGTGTAAACAGCCTGGTAGTGCGCTCCCAGCCGGACACTGGGTCTGGCGGCCTTGAGGCAGCGCGTCCCTCGGCTTCTCCGAGCGGCCCAGGACGCAGCCGCCACACGGGACCCCAGCCTGATAAATGCCGGTAGTCGCTTAGCTTATCAGACTGCGTGAGGATTTCAGAAAACAACTTATTTCATGTGACAGAATTTTTATGTTATTTTGTGCAATTAATAGCTCAGGAACGGTAGAAGGTATATTCTGCAGATGTAAACGACATGATGCCCGCATCGCCAAGCTCAAACAGCAAAAAAATGCATGTAATCCAAACATATGATTTAGAAACTTTTTACATTCGAGTAAAATGCACCACCTTGCAATATAAAGGTCTATAACAATAATGCTCGTGTTAAATGCTGTAATTATTAAATATCCAGTTCAAACCAAATGCCAAAATACCTTACAAACGAATTCGTAAGTACGTACATAGGCTATAACAAACTAACTAGAGAAAAAAACAAGAAAAAACACTGTAAAAGAATTCCTTTAGTGGGTTTTCATAATTATGATTTTTTTTCATTAAAATGCCGAACATCTCTTAAACACAGGCCTGTCTTAATGCCAAGTATTTTTGTTAATGACTGTAATATTGATAACGGAGAATATTTCTTACCTCTTACTGTTTTACGAACAAATACAACATTTGAATTGTTTCCATGTTAAAAATATAAAAATTACTTAATACTGTGAAATATATTAGCATTTTTACACAGCCTATATGCATCGTATGAGATGTTTGACGGGCACAGTATTATTATTTTTTTACATTTAGGCTTATATTTTACGAATTACTTTTTTACCTAAATTACATGCTCAGATTCGAAAGATGTTATTTTGCAGACATGGCGCGGGCTGAAACGGAATGATTGGCGGAGCAGACTGGGTCTGGGATGAGCTCCGAATCGCGGTTAAGGTCATAACTCTCCCGGCGTTGCGGTAGTTCGTCTGTCTGCCCCTCCAACTCCCTCATTATTAGGTCCTTGCCTGAAATTAGCGAGCTGCCTTTCGCCGCCCATTGATAAATGATTTAGACACTGTGCTGATGACATAGTAATTCACCTTTTTTCAGGGATGGAGCCGACTAGGGCGAATTTTTCAGCGATGGGGGGGCACGGGGGGAACCTGCTTTTTGTCACGGTGCTCGGAGGGGTGTAAGGTCCGGCTGTGGGAATCGCCCTGACTTACCGTATGAGACAAAAACGGGACTCCGCCTGAAATTTGACGACATAGGAGGGTATTTTGGTTGATATTTAAAGAGTTTTATAAAAATTCTGAGAAAATGCAACATTCTGCTCTACATCGTGTTGTGAAAAGTGAACGTGCTCCTTTCTGATTATAAGTGTGGCGGGGACGGGGGGGGGGGGCGGAATCCAGACAACGTAAAACGCCACCAACAGAGCCTGCTTTGATCAAGCAAAAGTGCAAATGTAAATGTGTGCATTTCATAAGTGTTGCCACCTCCAAACTTTTACGAACACACTTTCGGTTTTTACAACGCAGTAATGTGTGAAGTGGACGGAGGCCTCGCTGCTGACCAGAGCCAATTAGAAAGTAACTCGCACCGATAAGGGCAAATTACCACGTAATGGGACAATTAATCACGCTTCGTTTTATGCGTTTCGGTAGCCAGACACCAGAGCTGTTCATCGTTACATGTTCCGGCACTGAGCACCTTGGTCCTAATGCACATATAAATATACACGCCCCATTTATAGTCACAACACTATTCCAAATTATAACAATAAAAGAAACAAGGATGGAATCAACTGTAAACCCGAACGCACAACGCGCTGTTGTTGTTTTTAAACAAAACTCTAGATCTCGCTCTTAATTACCTCCAATGACTGGTGTAATTTGTGCAATTGTCAATTAAAAATCAAAACAACCCACCAACTATCTATCATTAAAATAGAGCGGAACAGTGGAAGTGGGAAAGGGTGACTTTACTCTGCAGACGATTCGGTTGGTTGTGAATTCAGTTTCAGTGAATTGTCATCAATGACAACAACGCTGAGGACTTACAAAAACATAACAGGAACATATTTTCCTATAAAACACGGAGCGGGGCAGCGTTAAAAGTCGGTCTGCGTTTCTCAGGCTGGGTTTGCCCCTAAAGATCAAACAATTTGACATTGGCGAAACGCGGACCGCCGACGGGGCGCTCCGATTGGCGGCCGGGGCGGTGTTATGACCGCGTAATTACAAGTCATGGACAGATGCATTAACCAGGTTCAGCGCTGGAGCCACTGGATATTATTTCAGCCAGAAGGGCAGAGGAGCCATAGCCTTCCCCAGGAGAGCGCTCGCTGGACCCCCACTCCATGGCTTCATCCAGTGGTCTCTTTTGTCAACGGGATATAGAACTGAGGGCGGGGGGGTTGTTCTGAAGAACGAGCGAAGTGTGGGAAGCTGGCATCCAGCTGAGGTTTGTAGACACCGTGAAGGACCGAAATTGGCCCATAAGCCTTGGCCACCACACTCGTACAACCCATCGGCGCCCCCCCACAGTTCCTTGAAAAATCTACGCTCTTTGCCGAGCAGGCTGATAATTGGCACTCAAACATAAAAATCGCTACTCCCATAAGAGAACGCGGATCATGTTGGATTTCTCCAGATGAAAGCACTTCCTGACTGTACCTTTTTAGCTGGCTCATCTCCGTTACAGAAACACGTTTAGCGTAACACTCGGTAATTTAAGCCTCTCCGGGTCTTAAGAAAGACTTTCCCGCATTTTGTGGGATTTGTAGTTTTTGAAAAGTGTATTAAATAACCATAAAGTGAAATGATTACTTCATTACTCCACCATATTGCCCCCTTCCACTTTCAGAAGACCTGGACTGAACTTGGGGGGAGGGGGGGGGCTATATCCCAGCTGAATACAAGAATGCGTAAAAGAGCCCCCGCTGTCAGAGGGAAAGCAACACATTGAATCTCAAAATTCTGACCCCAAAGATCACCTTCAAAACAAATACTCATAACTGGCTGTCCTCACTCGACTGACACACCGACTGGAGATGAACTTTGACCCGTAGAAAATGAACAGAATAAAGCCTTTTCTGCAATATTCCCAATTTTTAAACTCGTACCATATACACGTATGAAATCATTAATGTTTTTTTATTATTTTAAAAGCCTAATTGATTTATAAAATTATTAATTCCGGATTACACTTTTCATTACGATTCAGTCTGGGAGGGGATCCTGGAACGATTCCCGACGCCGATTTGGTACCAGTATCATGCTTACTGTGTTTGAATAAAAGGAAATTCTGATTATTCATGCATATATGCAAACATCCGTCCGCCCTGTTGATTGGTGCTGTGTGAATTAATCTAAGGCAATTTAACACAACTAAATTTATATAATTTGGCACAGTTAAAACGCCAGTCTTACCTATTCAAAAAGTAAATATTAGTTTAAATATTTTATAAATTAGTTTTATTAAAACTTTCATCCGTACATATACAGTGCAAGATAGCAAAAGATCAATTAAAATATTTTCGTTTTACCCTCGAAAAACAGTTATTGCGGCCAGAATTAGAATCAAACTTACTTTTGCTAATGTAGTTGCTATTTTGCTAATCTGACTTACTTTTGCTAGTGTAGCGTCAAGTGATGAAGAATACTATGAAACAAAACGGGATTAAATGAGGACCGAATTGATGTTACAGTGACAGGTTGTGCGAAATATTTAATCGGTCACGAGGGCAAAACACCGAAAAGATTCCTTTTATAACATTTCTAGTCTTCTTGTGCTACAATAAACATTAAGTGGATAACTTAAGTTAACCTGGAATCAATAAAACGTGGAATACGCTGAACTCGGTCACCGTATATATTTACTATCCTCCAAGTGACTTTAAACACAAAACATCGTATGACTTCATTTCAGTTATGTATTTCCCACATTGTGAATAACTGGACATTAGTGGAAAATATCATTATGCTACGTTAAATTACATACTTATTAATTGGCCAAAAAACATGCCAACCGTTTGTGGTACTTCTGTTATGATAAAGAAAAGACGATGCCTTTTCCCAAACTCTTCATGTTAAGTCAGCTTAACGAATATGAAAAGCACTTTCAGCAGGGACAATGTCGTCTTGCGGCTTTATTTTTTACACCGGCTCAGAAAGAAAATGTCAGGTGTTATAAAGCAGCCAAGTTAAGACTTAGAAAGAGCTGACTCCAGACAGGAAGACGGCGGCTGGCGAGATCAGCAGGTAAGATGTGCCGCTCAGCTGAGCGCGTCCGCGGTGCGTATACTTACTGGCCCGCTTACATCCAAAAATGTAACTTAATGAACCAATTCGCGTTCTGAGGTGCAGATAAACATATTTTAAGTGCTTTTGTTATTTAACACATTATTTAAAACGAAATTAAACATTTTATGCTATCTTGGTAACTCATTCTAGTAAAAAGCATTTACCCATTATGTCTAACGGATCAATCTCAATTGATTTTCAACGCTAACTTTTAATTTATTAACAGTGACAATGGCCATTTTGATACCGACTTTCGTCTCATGGATTATCGAAGGGTTGGCGTATTAAAACTTAAATTCTGAACATGAATATACGTTGGAACGACAACGTAATGCATGTCAAATATTACCGGTTTGGTCTTCTAAATTAATTTAGATAATCTTTTTAACCCAGCAGTAACAACGAACTTGCTGGTACAATAAGCTCTGAGGTTTTCTTTATTTTTAAAATAAATCCAGACCTTGCCCTTTACAGCGATAACATACCATATAGCCTACGGTATGTATATAAATGCACAGGCTAACTTAATTTGTTCAGTATAAAGGTCACATTTTCTCGTCAGTATATGATAAAAAGTTTAAATATCGTAAATGTGAAGTTGTTGTTATTGCAGTAACGCGACTCCCCTGAATTAACATATTCAGAAGTTCGAAGGGTTCCTAGACGATATTTATCTACACAGGTCATGCATTTGGAGGATTTAATTTGCAATACAATGATATATAGCTGAGGAAGCTGGTCAGCATGAACAGAAATTTCTTCCTAAAATCGCGGACATTTTTAAAGGTGGATTGCAGCGGAGGCGCCCGTCGGCAAAAGTACAGGAAACAATCAAACAAACAGAGGCGCTTCTATTTTCAAGCCGGTCTCTGGGACTCGTACAGATTATGAGTAAAGACACCACTAATGACACTACAACGTAAAACCCACCAGCTCCGAGTGCCATACTGAAAATGACTGCTTCACTCACAGAGCGGCGGTTTGTCAAAGTTTTTCGAATTAGATAAATATTTTAGACAGAAACACTTGTAAAAGTTGTTCCATTTGACTTTCTGGCTATATATATATATTACCTTTTATTTGAAAGTATTTGTCTGCAAAGGCCAAAGCGTGAAATATACTTTAAAATATATATATATAATCTTCTGAAGTCGAACAAACCAATATCATAAGCGTGAGAGTGTTTTCTGACGCTGCGGTGAAGCGGTCATATTTGACTCGTAAATACGGGCCTCGTGTTTGAATTCAAGTTCAAGTCATTCACATGATTTCCAGATATTTTCCAGCAGATAATTAAAAAAAAAAACAACCAGAGCTACCACTGTCTCAGCTAACTCCATGAAAGACGCTTTCCCTTGACATTCGTTAATATGTTTTAGACATCAAACGAATCGTACAGCCATAACAGCTCAATGTTCTCCTCCCATTAATGTTAATGCACTAATAAAATGGTATCATAAACCGTTGAAACTACAACTTAAATCACCATTAGGCCTGTATATTACATGGGCAATATTGGGAATGGAAAATGTGATAAAATTCTTAATCGTCTCCTAGCTCCGCATCTGCGTATCATTCGGATAAAATGATGCATTGCGTGAGACTAAGGCCAGGGAAGGCGCCAAAAACCGTTTAAAATCGTAGGAATAAAAACTCAGGACGATTTCCTTTATCAAAACGCTTAAACATCTTTATTTTGCCGTTTTACATTTCGGAAATTTGATGTCATGGACTGCTTTTGTAGAATTGTTAGTGGTTTTCTGAGTATGGTAATTAGAAGAGGATGGTAACGATGAGCGTTGTCCGGCTGCAGACCGCACACCTCAGCCCTATGCCTATACGAGAAACGTTTTATTAAACGAGAAAAGTTTTCCCCTTCCCTTCCCTTTGTTTTCATAGCAGATGTCTGATTTCTATCAAACTATAGAAATTAAATTACAGTTTTTACCCATTTTAAGAGGTACTATAAATAATAATAATAATAACAACAACAATAAAGCAATAATGATAATAATATTAAATCTGACTTTTAAACATCAAGTTCATTAATTGACCACTTATTAAACTTACAGGCTTACTTTTCAAATGTTTCTTTCTTACGTAACAAACGAAAGGTACTTGCACTAAAATTACGCTACCGCTAATACATGTCATTTAGCCGCTAGTATGGACCTAGTTTAATTTTGACTCCCTTTGCGCAAATAATTTGCCGAAGCTGTGTCAGAGTCGGTCTGTCGCATCAGCCTGAAAATAACCCGGATGTATTAATGCTAACGCATTATTAAATGGATGCCCAAATTCAGTAAATTCTGGAAATTTTATATAAACTTCATTACCCTGTAAATAAGTTCTAACAGTCCTAAAGTTCGAATATGTTGTAAATATTAAACAACGTTTAATGATAGCTCTACTTTGGCTCTACTTTGAATGAGATGGATACAATGTATTGTATATTATTGTCGTGTCTATAATTGTTTAAGGTTAAGGTCTAAAATTATTGCACTCATGATAAGATTGCGTAATTGTTTTGTTTTGTATATATATATGTATGCATGTATAAGTTGAAATCACTGATATTAGAGCCCGATCGACTAATAATAATAATAATAACTACTAGGCTAATGAAAAGTAGTGTCGCTATTGCTTTTTCCGTTAATTTTTTTCAGGCAGGGGGTATCGCGTCGTTAAGTTAAAAATTCTGTTTAACATGTTTTTTTTTATATTAGTTTTATGATATTCTAACATTTTACCAATAATTGGAAAAATTAATGCAGAAAACCTGCAAGCGTGTAGGATGCCGCCGATCGGGCGCATTCCCGTACTGATTGCAGTCCGACTAAAAGCGATTTGCTGTCAGAAACGTGAGGACGTTTTGCTTGACATGTACCCGACACCGATGGCACGGTTTGTTTTTGCGCAGAGCTGCAGGCCCTCGCGAGCGACAGCATGGCGTCCCCCGCCATCAGGCCGCCGCGTTGACAAACAGCAGCGACGCTGACCACGAAGACGTGAACTCATCGATCACATGGAATCAGACTGGACCCCGCTGTCAAGCCGTCCTGGGAAAAATAATTTTACCTGTATAAACAACATCCACCGACGAGGGGAAGCCCGCTAATAACTCTCCCTTTGCGGAGAGAGAACATCAAAAGGAAACCTATTTGGACAATTCTAATTGGGCCGGTTCAAATCAAGTATGATGGTTTGTTATCCATAAAACAGGCGGATGTAGCTGCCTGAAAATCGAAACAGAGGTATAAATAAAATAACCTGTGAAAAGTTCCACAAAAACATAACCGTGACGCACAAACATTTTAATAAAATAAACATGCGCCTCTTCGATACCGTTAAAATAAGGCACATACTGGAAGTTTTCATTAGCATATGCATCAATCTAACATCAAACTAACTTTAACTAAACGAAACACTGCTGATCTGACGCGTTAAAACACCACACTGTAATATATATATGTTATGTCGTACCCGCAGACTATATTCTGAAAGAACTTAACTTTAAAAAGCATCTGAATTGCTTGTCTGTAAGCGTTCAGATCTCATCATAATTATAATGTTGAGTTGGTGTAGTCACACAATTTCTTTTGCCTGAAGTGTGACATCCCCCCATGATTGATTTAATGTGCGTTTGGTGAAACACAGATTGTGTCTAATCTGAGCTTTCATGAAGATAAATCATTAAACTCGCCTGTGAGATATATGTCCGCTTATCATCAATCCTTTTGACATTTCGTCCTTTTAGAGACAACAGGAAGCTGGACGTGGCTGTTAAACTGATGGATGTCAACTTGGACCGTCTTCAAACTGACGGCTCCTTGGCTCCTCTTTGACTGATCGGTATAACAGGCTCGCTTTCATAGCTCTCCACGCTTTACCGCCGTAGTGGTTTCGAGGCTGTCGCAATTAAGCGCTAAAGTTTGGCATGAGACAAAAAAATAGTATGTTTACCGAGTTAATTGAAGGGTGTTGTGGTTAAATTGATGGAGTGAAACTGAGGATAGGTATTTCACCCGAAAGACCATATCGAAGGGCTGTTTGGGGTCAACAGATCCCCCAGCTGCGCTTTCGGCATGCAGTCCAGTAATGTCAGGCACCCAGACAGTAGCAGTGATCTACTGGGTGCTGAACACACAATCAACTGCTTGTGGCGGGTCGCAATCTCAGAACCTGCCTAGGCATAGCATAAACTGCTATTACCGTAACATCTTAAATGAGCTGAAACATGCAGCGACAAACAGTGATCTGAGGATGATTTCTAGTAACGCAGGACAAGGATGCCTGATTTCTGATTGGAGGAATGAATAAGGAGGTGTGGCCTCCTGATGCTACGGACCATGCAGGCATTACTGAGCCTTGGTATCGAGGCCACAGAGAAAAGTGATTTTCCGTCCCAGCTCGCCATATTTCTGACTTTACGTGCCCTGGTGTTGCAGCTGTCCGTTCATTATTCCTGTCTACAGTAACATTTTTATCTGAAGTCATACAGCTGGACAGTTTATGGCTTTTAAGGTGATTAGCAGTGCATTTACTCAGTCAGACTAATTGTTGCTATCCATTAATGATGGTGGACGGTTTGCTGAGGGTCAGTTTAACCATGACACTTTGAAAATGAACTTAAGTGCTTTACTTAATGAGAAGCCACACCAGGTTAATCATGGATCTCCGGTTAAAATCCGGTCGTCCAATTAGCCATTAAGGCCCGGAAGATGAATGCAGGATTCACATCGTCCTCAGTGCAGGTTCATGAAATGACAGCAGATTAATGAAACCCAGAGATGTGTCCCTTTCACGGGAGTTAATCGCAATAAATTTTCATACAATCTAAAAAGCGTTTTATTCCAGTGTCAGAAATCAGAAAGCACCCCTCTAAGTATTTGCTGTCTCATTAAAATAAAGCACATCAGACAGAAAGGGCTCACAATATAAAGTGATCCTGTTTATAACAGCAGATTTTAACATAAAATCAGATCAATCAATAGGCCGTGTTCCTGTAGTGCTGCCTGTCACCATGGCAACCTCTCTTCTTGGTTTGATAACATGGTATCCCATTCCCCATATCCTATCCTTATCTTATTTTAATGCATCAATAGTAAATACAAATATAAAACGACGGTAGGAAGGATTAACATGCAGTTTAGCAAGTGCTAAAATATGGTAACCAATGTTGCAAAAGTGCAAACTTAATTCATTGAGAAAACTAAATCTCTTGTTAAAATACTTCAAAATAAAATTATGCTCATAAATCTCTATACTTATATACACAATGTGCAAACAAAATAGTCAGGTTTAGTTCATTGCAAAGGAAACTTCTCAAACAGGACACTTGCTTCTGATGTCAGTTTCCGTTCTATTGGCACTTTGATGCGCAACACGCCAGCGACAGTATAAGATCTCCACGGCAACGGAGCAAGATCTCCATGGCAATGGCTTGGACGGGTATGTCAGATGCACGGCGTTGCAGGAACGCTTACCTCTTCATTTGCACCCCCCCCCTCCCCAAGTTCCACGTACAGACCAGGCTAAACGCTAACCCGCTTTTCAAGAACCGCGGTGTTTTCAGCCCGAGGGCAGAACTGGGACGAGGTGGCAGGTGAGCGGAGCGAGGACACGACAGCTGTGGAGAGGGGGCTGGCGTTCGCACGCCGACGGGACGACCTTTAGGGCGGAGCACAGTGACAAAATGGGGGGGGGGAGGTGGGAGTACGAGATTTATAAGGGTAACAAGATGAAAGCAGACGAGGCTGGTGTGTGTCCGGTCTGGAACATTCTTCATTAGATGTCAGCTGAGTAACAGTAACCTAGACTACTCTAAATCTTCATCAATTTAAACCACATTCTGTGGTTCCTGAGCAATCTTGTTTTCTGAAGCACGATTAGCGGTGACATCCCAGCATGCTAAGAGAGAGAGACCCTATACATTCATTTTAACAAATATTAATGGATGTAAATGACGAATTTAGTTAGTTAAGGATAAACCACTTGTTAACGACGACAGACACATATGTACGAAGACGTAGGGAGTGTCTCCAACACGTCCAAGCCGCATAAAGCTGATTTTACGAGGAGGCCATTTCCGACATAGACCGTGCTTACATATTTTTTTTTGTCGTCTGTTAAGCCTGTTGAGAGAGAGCAAAAATGTCGCACAAAGTAGGCTTCGTAGTGTAAGTAACGTCTCGTAGGTGCAGAGAACAGGAGCACAGGAGGGCGGGGCGTGCCCCAAGTGACACACGGCGTCCTGCTCCCAGTGCACAAGAAGGAGAACGACGTATGTATATCGCGCGAGCGGTGCCAGTGTTAGCGTTGATGCGTAGCTAGGCCGCCACGTGGCCGATGAGATAGATGTTGTCGTAGAGGTGTCCCACAAAGTCGTCACTGACGCTCTGGGCGGCACGCCGCGTGTTGCGGATGAACTCGCGCTTGGACATCTTATTTTTCACGTGCGGGCTGGACAGGTCGATGGACAGCAGGATCAGCGAGTAGCACAGGACGTAGACGGCGTCTGAGGGGCAGAGAGGCGGGGGGGGGGGGGGCATCAGTCAAACCACAAGTTCCGGAGATCAAAAACAAGGAGTCAATTATCAGCGACTCATCTGCAAGCGTTACACAAGAGAGTGCTACACTTCTCACTTCGGAGTTATAGTTTGGCAGTTATGGTCATTCTTGAAAATGGTGCTTTATTTTGCATTTGTTTAAGTATGACTGGTACACCAGATTTAGTTTTTTCCCCCCCATATCTCCGCTCTCTGTTAAAGACACACACACATACACGCACACACACAGGTGAGAGCGAAGCCTGGGGTGTGAGTGAAGCTCAGCAATTTATGCGACATTCCTGAAGCATTTTTAGGGGATTAAGGATTTTGCCCCAGGGGTCGACGGTGACATGATCTGCCGAGCACGGGATACAAACCAACAACCTTCCGACCACACGCTCAGAAACCCAACCCACTGAGCCGCACACCTCCCCCATCAAGTTTCACATTAAGCACGCACCCCTTCCCAGCCTGATACATAGCCTGCAGCGCTGCGGCACTCTCCCGTGTTACGTGCTTGGGAAGACGCCATCCCGTGTTACGTGCTTGGGAAGACGCCATCCCGTGTTACGTGCTTGGGAAGAGGCCATCCGTGTGCCGCGGTGCCAGTTTAACCCAGCAGCCAACATGGGCAGTCCTTAAAAATGTGCGTCACCACTTGGACGCGATCAGACGCGCCACTCACCGGGGCTGAGGCCCAGCTCCCGCATCAGGGCGGGGTTGCAGGCGCAGAAACGGTGCGAGAACTTCGTGATGAGGGTCTCCAGGTACTCGCCGCGCTCTTCAGGGGCGTGGATGTGCCGGAAGAAATCGCGTAGCGCATTGGGCAGAAACTGATTGCTGAAATTGTGCAGGGTGACCAGCTCGTCCAGCACGTCCCTCCTGTGGGGGGGGGGGGGGGCAGGGGTCAGAACCGTGTCTGCCGTCAGACTGGCCAAAAGAGGGGCCAGTGTCTGTGAAACGACAACTCATCGACCTGCACTATTACGTGTTAAGATAGGATGTCAGTAATTACAGATATGGTGGGTGATGTGTGTGTGTGTGGGTCGGGACCCTATGATAGGCTGGCATCCCATCCAGAGCATCCCCACCCTAGGTTCCACCCACAGAAACCTGACCCAGATAGGAGGTCCTAAAGAAAAGAATGAGAAAGAAGGAAGGAAGGAGGACGGCGGCTCGTACCTCTCATCTAGGTAAATCCTAAGCATCTTCCAGTTGAGTGTTCTTGTGTAGAAGATGAACTTGGCCACTTCTGCTGCGTGGTCGCACAGGATGCCTTTAGACAGGAAGTACTCCATTCCCTGGGGGTGGGAGAGCTGGGTTAGGCCACACCTGTGCTGCCCAAGTTGCCCAGCATCTACTCTCCGCAAAAAAAACACTCTCCGCCGGTCTCCGGGGGGGGGGGGGGGAAGCAACCTCGCCAGAAGTGTCAAACGTGCATCAAACACGGCAGAGGGCCGGTGAGAGAGATGGCTACCTCCTGGGGGTTGGCGTTGAATGTGAGGCTTCCTTCATCCAGCTGCATGTAGAGCCTCCTGTAGGAGAAGCCTGCCGGAAGCCTCCTGTTGTATATGGAGCAGTGACCCCAAGTGGATTTACAGAGCCTGAAAGAAAGACAGCAGGGTATTACGGGTTGAACATCACTGCTGCCCTGGGAAAGAAATCCAAAACAGTGACCTGCAGCAGTACTATTACTAATATTATTCTCAGTTGAGTTTCTTAAAACTCCCATTTTGGGCCATTTATTTACACTAAAATGTGCTAAGGGTGTAAGGATAAATGATTGGATGGTACCACCACCTCTATAATCTGATTGGTTGAAAGAGAACCAATCAGATGTCTTGACCCTGCCTCCTCTAGTTGCATGGACCCACCTTCTCAACAATCTGAATGGTTCAGGGAGATACACGAAAATGTTCTGAGGGCAGAAAGTCAAGTGAATCTCCCACGAGCCCAAACTGAGGGCTGTTTTTGTTGCTGCTGATCATTTGGGGCTGATGTGCACCTAAGCAGCAGAGTCGATACCGGCATTAAAGCAGAAAAGGTGATGTTTTAGCACGAAGTGTGGCGTCCGCCAGAGCAAGGCCGGGACTCCTCACCCCTGCCAGAGGTACTCGTCGTTGCCCAGGCCCTGCCACACACAGGAGGCCAGGCACAGGTCGGTGGCATTCAGGTAGGACAGGATGGTTATGCTGAGCTCTGGGGGGAGCATCTCCAGGTCGATGAAGCCACGCTCCTCCTTGCCTTTCCGCGCCCGGAGCAGCTGGTAGATGTCGGTGCCCTGGTAGTGGCGTCGGTGGCTCAGGGGGTCGACGGTGGAGGCGGCGGCCGCCATCCTGCGACTGCGCTCTCGGGTCAGGTAGCACTGTTCGCTGTACTCCTGCTGCAACTGCTGGTTTCTCACCACCCTCCACAGACCCTGACCCATCTGCAGATCTGTAAGTGGGTGGGGAGCAGGGCAGTCAGGCTGGGAGACTCCACCCACACCGGCACAGTCAAACCCCAATGCCGGGACCGGTCTAATCTCGACACAAATTCCTCCTCCAGTCTTTGTGCGGAAACCAAGATCCTCCCACATCCATCTTTCAGTCAGGAGTGTAATCAGCATCGTACATAAGAATCTGATGCTAAAATAATCGAATGCAGGGATTCATATGTGATCAGATTATTATTATCAGTGGCTGACATGAAATCAGTCAGCAGTAACAGGAATAACAGCCAACACGCGCTTCCAGCCCTCAAAGCTCATGGATCACTTCACACGTCCTCCCACGACCGAGTCGGGCTCCGACCTAAGAATGGAAGGCGGCAAGACGTGGGCGAGCCGGCAAACTACCAAAGCAGACAGATTGACCCAAAGGATCACACATGCAAAGCAGCAACAAACAGCCGAAGATGAGTCATGTTACTAAAAGAGATGCAGATGGATTGCAAACAATCAGTTCAGTAAATACTAATGCTAATGCAATTGAAGGTGCTTTTCCACCGCACCAGCTACCGTACTTTTGGTACTTTCCCTTTTCCACTGACTTCCCATCCAGTACCAGTACCAAAAGCTCTAGTACCCAAAGTACCAAACCAGCTAGGGTACTTTTTTGGTACTTCAGTACTTTGCACTTTCATTGTCAATTTGGTTATGCAAGTAGCCTGAAACACAATACAACTGCCACCTTGAAAAAAGTTACAAACTCTGAAAACAAAGTTTAAAAAAAGATGTAATGATAATGGATGCATGGACAAATGAAGAGACCCAAGCTTTAATTGTGATCTGGTTGGAAGAGCAGACACTACAGATCAGGACAGCATGACAAGAAGTAAAATAAATTGTATAATATATTAGGACAGCACGGTATTATACCGTTGTAATAAATACTGGGATATTTATAAAACAAAAAGGAGTTCACCATAAATTTCTCACAAACCCATTTAGGAGTGATTTAAACAGCAAGGATGAAAATGATTACAATTGCCTCGGAGAACGCATGCAGCACTCATCTAAATGCAGCGGAGGAAAACTTTAAACTGATTTTTAGATGTATGCTAGATACTCTTGAAAATGAATGATCAATAAAATTGCAAAACTTTTTCCTATGACTGACTAAAAGTTCTAGTGACATTTAAATCACCTGCGCTGCAATGTTTGATAAATAACTGAAAGTACGAAAAAGCCTGATCTTAATCTAGCTGACTAGTGATGTATCAATCGCATGTGCATAACATGCGATGTCTATGTTAATAGTGCACATCATCCAGCCCTAAAATATACTATAGCCATTTTCTGAATTCAGTACAAAATACCCCGGCTTGTGATGTGATGTCATTTGGCACGGGAACCAGTTTTCATGTAAAATACCAATAACTTGAAGTACCAAACTTTTAACACTTTCTTGAAGTATCAAAAGTATGGTACCTGGTGCAGTGGAAAAACACTCAGAGGTTAAACACAAACAACTGTCATATTACACAGCACTTCTGACTCACATGCGTATCTTTGTAAAAATTCAAATTAGCATCCAGATTAATGATTAAGTTGCTGAGTCAGTGCTTTTCCCTGTATGGCATCACCTTCTAAAAGGTTTTTCTTAAAGGCGAATCATTCCTGAGTGATCATTTCATAGAATGTCCTGTGAAGATATTAATAATAGAGAAGTAGAACAGCCGTCACTTTAAATGACTATTTCCACTCGTGATTTGTTACTCGCTGTAGTACAGCATGGCTCAAACACCCAACGCCAAAGGTCAGCAGAAGCCCTGAAACGTCAGATTCACTCAGCAAAGAACGGCAGGCTCCACAAGGACCGCGTGCCCCAAAAATCCTTGTTCCAGGGCCACACAAAACTTCAGGGCAAAGCCACTGTCTAGCGTGACAGACCCCCTCACCGTCATGTCACCAGGGAGCACAGGCGTGACAGGGAGTGCTTTCTGTTTTCACAGAATGACGTTTCTATAATTGGTCAGATGGGATGGATGGCAGCACATCACGAATGACCCGCGGTGCCGGCTGCACATCACGAATGACCCGCGGTGCCGGCTGCACATCACGAATGACCTGCGGCTCCCTCTGCTGCTGGCTACCAGCATTGCTGCCTGGCGTGAGAGGTAAGGCAGATTTGCCTTTAGTTCGACCTCATTAATCCTCTGTGGACATTACATCAAGCCCGATACGGTGTTTTTGCCGCACCGGAGTCTCTGTGTAGAATTATGTATGCACCCACAATGCTTTCCGATTAATTTAGCTGGACATCTTAGTTCAGTTTTGCTGCCTCAGATTGGAATTGCCTGGTCACCCACAGCAGAATTCCTCACGTGTTTTCAATACTAGTACTTCTCTTTCATCTTTTGTATACCAGTGTGATGTGATCATGTCAAAAATCACCACTGTAAAGCCATGAGTGGTTATTCAACATTCCATTCCCCGTCAGTGCCAGGAGACCAGCCACGATCCCTGTGACAGTCTGGACACAGAGCACCACCACCATCCCTGAACACTGTAGACTCTAAGTAACATACAGTATTTGTGCTACTGAACTGAGGTGACATAGGTGGCTGCCTAGGGCCTCATCTTCTGAGGCGATGCTGACTAAGCCAATTTCACGTGTTCTCGGTTGGGGAGAGGCAGCAGTGAGGGTTGCCTAGGACACTACATGGACACTGGTCTATATACATGCACACACCATATAAAATTAAGGTTAAGTACAGTTCTTCAGGATAAATTCACTTCTTTCAACTTCGCAACTACTGTGCTTATATAGGAGGAAAACGCATAACCCCAAAACCATTCACATCTTTACCTTATTAGTTAAATTCAGATGAGACACACACTTAAATCATGAGATCGCTTTGAGGGTTTAATACTCTTCTGGGGGGATGGTCTCAGGAGCTCCTTCAGGCGCAGGTGCCGAGTATCCCCGTCTTTTCAATTCATTAAGTATCAAAAGCGCTTTTTTCCCCCACGTATAGTTGCAGTGTTGTCAGTTTTAACCGACTAATAGAGAATAGCGAGCCTAAAACAATATAGGGGTGAGATCGAGCTTTGTTTAAAAGAATTAGGCAATAGGCAACGTGTTTACAATTTACCCCCCAGCGCTGCTGACTGCAGTAGCCTGTCCGGTAATCAGAGGCTGTCAATATAATCCACCGCTAAAGGCACACACGCACAGGCACAAAGTAAGAGGCAAGCATAGGGATGACTTATTTGCTAAACAACATTCTGGTTACGATTTGTAGTGTCAGATCTGGAAGAGAGCACTCCTAACAAAGACTTCAGCGCTCTTCCAGACTCAAGTTACAGCACAACCCTGCATCATCTGTCTGCTTACAGCTTGACTGCATCACGTGTCATGTGCTTTAGAAACTGTCGCGTCGTCTATATTAAAGCACTGGGATGTGATGTGATACAAATATCTAAATTTAAGTTTTGTTCAGCAGTTTTTCTTCTCCAAAGCAACGAGGGAATACTTGACTTCATCATTCTAGGTTGAGGAACAGACCCGCCTTTCTCTAACGTGATTGGCTAACATTGCTCCTTTATGTCCAACTAGACACAGCGATTGGTCGAGTTAGACGTCACTCCAAAGACTCCACTGTGTCACTAAGTTAGATTGACTCGGCGAAAATAAACCAGCGCCACCTACCCGTTTCGTAGAAAAATTTTCCACCGCCGCCGCGACGTACAGCGAAGACCAACACTAACTTTCGCAAGAGATAGTTATCCGCGATACTTCGGTCTCAGGAAAACTTTCATCACGGCTGTCGTTGTCGTTTTTGTTGTCGGACGGAAAAGCTCCTGCTTGCAACTGTTGTGAAAGGAAGGGCCACAATGACACAACAAGCTTAATCTCCACCTATCAGTCCCGTAGGGCTTCTTCCTCTCCTCCTCCTCCCACCTCCTCTCCGTGTCGCACGCACCGTTGTCAAGTTTGACGTTTGTTGTTATTGGTGGAAATGACGTAGGACAATACGTAAATCTATCTGTGGATTTGTGCCCTTGGAGCGTCATGCTTAATGGGCTTTGTTTCCCCCTTGACTACCATTTAAAAATATTAAAGCAAAGTACGACTTGTTCTTCTGCCCTTATCTAACGCCAACGTGCTTGGATAGTTAAACAATATGTGTCAATATTTTTTATGTGCTTGATCGTAACCGGGTGAACAGGTGGCTTTTTGAGGTGCTCTGGCGAATATGCTGCTACAAAACCAGAAGCACCCTGTAGTTCTATGGAAACCAATCGCGGCAGTTGCTGCAGTTTGACCGGCAAAAATAAAGCGACTATCAAGTAATTGGCATAGGTACGGAGCGATTGTTAGTTATTAAAATAAGCTTTTTTCTGATTGTGGTGTATGTTTAGTGCATATGTCGTGCAATCAGTTAATACGTGTTTTGCTACGTCCACTTTGATTTGTAGCTGAACATAATCAGCTGCACCTAAATGTGACTTTTCTAGCCTGCTAGCTGATAAAGCTTTACCTAACAACTAGCTTTAAATACTAGCTTTAATACTTCTAAAATCAGTCACTGTGGAAAGTATTGTATATTTGTCTTATAGGACACGGCAGGAGCTAAGTTTTACTGAGTCAAAGTGTTTTATTTTTTAAGATACGTGAACTTAAAAGCTGTCATTGAAGTATGCTATCGGGGAGATGTTAGATATTGTAACCATGGACAGAATTTACTTCTAAACAATGTGAATTCCAGACTGGAGTGAAAAACAAGATGTGCAAAGAACGGCATATTTATTTATTTGTAATTTACGTTTTGAATTTAGTGCCTGCATTTCATACTTCTTGGTCGGAGAAAGGTAGACGCCAGCTATGACAACTGGCGATTTGAGAGGATGTCTCCGAAAGCTGGAACGTCAGCTCCGATCGCTTAAGTACCCCAGAGAAGTGGATTATTGCGCGTAAGTGGAGATCTTTGACTTAGTTTGTTAAATTATTTAATTAAGGCACGACCACGTGACCCCGAACGCGGCGATGGGGGGACCTTTCGGTTCGAATCGGGAAGCATCGGAGAGCGCGCGCACGTGCGGGATCGCGCGGCACGGTCAGTGAAAGCGGAGTAGAAAATGAAATATTGCTTTTGTTTTTGTATAGGTCCCCGCTTAGATTATCAATCACTAACCATTTATCTTGGACGATTATGGGCGCAACAGTCAACATGACAGAGTATTTGAACACGTGAGATGATGCAGATTCTAGAGGAAAGGAGTTCCTAACCTTCTGAAAGCATTGACGTGAAGTAACGGTGGCAATCATTAACACGTCAAAGTCAACTTGTGGTTTGAGTGAGTTAATAATCAATTCAGATGAGCCAATTTGACAATGTGGCAGTGTTTTTATTTTCTAATATTAGCAGGGAATTCATTTGTGTTTTTTTCACATGATGATGTTGTTGTCTGTGTGCACATTGTATTTTTGTTGTATATCGATATATGTTGCACTCCGGTCCATGGAGAAACGTTGTCCAGTCACACTAAGAACGTGTACAAAGCCGCCGTTGACACCTTGAATATGGGCAGAGGTGGACATTTCAGGTCCCGAAAGTAAAAATCCAGACCACGATTTTGTTTCAACCAACTAATCGAGTACTCTGTGACTGTGACTCTTTATACTCAACTGGTTGGTTGAAACAAAATCCTGGTTTGGATTTTTACTTTCTGGACCTGAAATTTCCACCTCTGAATATGTGGGTGATCAGCCCAGTGCGGTGGGACGCTTTTTTATTTCCTGTGTGACGTTTTAAGCCACTTGAGTCTGGAATGTTTTGTACACAGGTTTACAACTAAATGGACTAAGTTAGCTTACATTTAGCACAGACTACCTAGAATCCGACAAGTTATCAGGCAGAGTAAGAAATCTGGCTTTGTGATGCAGGCTCCAGCTCTGGTACCCCCCCCCCCCAAATGGGACTCCCAACAGACCATAATTAATACTGTTGTACTGTGAAGGTCGTGTCTGAATGACAAAATGGGCTTTGATTTTGTCAGAGACGAAACGAGAGGCTATTATAACTTTCTCATAATTACGGAAGGTCAGAGAGCGTACATAACTTGACGCCCCCCCCCAGATACGCAGTCGATATGCCTGGCGGGGGCTGCTCAACGTCAGCGTGCGGCCGCATTCCTGCGTGCCACGTGCTGCCGGTCTGTCCCGCAGCCGACATTAAACTGACGGGCCTCTTGCGGAAGCCCATTTGTTTTGCTCTGTCGCGTCATTAAGCCCCTTATGCCAGTAGCTAATTATTTCCCATCTTTAATATGATTTATGCAATTCATCACTATTTTTGGGAGTTGTGACCTGTAATAAATGTAGTATGAGTGATATGTATTAATATGATTTGCGCCCATGTTTTTAACTCTGCAGTATATTATGCTATTTTTCACAAGTTTATTCTAGTGCATTGTGCGTATATATTTGACGTATATTTGAATGTGTGATATTGACTAATATCCCGCCTGTCGTTCGTCTTCAGTTTGGCCAGAGGTGAGCCTTCGGCGGCTCTGCCAGTGGTGAGCTACGCCTTCGTCTCCTATTCGTCGCATGTTGCCGAGCACCTGGTCGGGCTCGGGTTCGAGCTAGCGGGGAAGAACGACCTTCGCTTCGTCGAAACCGTGTACAAGGTGAGCCGTGATTTCGAGAGAGCGCAGACAGGAAGCGGAGTTTCGCAGCAGGAAGCCATGAGAATTCGGGTCCCTTTATGCGGTGGTGGGGGGCACTTTCAGGTTCTTTTCCATGCCGTTCAGATGTGGACTGCGCTACCACCCCCCTCTGGGGCTCCTCGCATGTATTTAGGGCCTCAGTTATCTACCTTCGCTCCGGCCTGGCGTGTCTGTCAGAGTGCTTCCAGTCGCTTCCATACTCAGCATGAAGAGTTCCGGCGCCCATTCCTGTGTTCCTCGGAGTGTCAAGTCCCCCGCCCCCCCTCCCAGGCCGCTTCAGCAATCATAAGAATAACCAGAAACACCTTTGTGCTGGCACCCAGTTACAGATGCTAACCACAATGCAGTGATAGTGAGGGACGGGTGAAACTTGATTGCAGATGCACAGCTGACTTTGTTCTCCTGGGGACAGACATTATTTATGCGGGTGCTATTGGGGGAGATTGTCCCTCTCCAGTGGGACGTGCAGTGACACCCTGAACGGATCCGTATTCACCCCTCGCGGAAGTGCGGTTGGCCCGACTGGCCCTGCGATCCCTGTTTCCCATCAAGCTCGGCCAGCTTCTTAACTCGGTCCTGATCATTTAAAAGTCTGGGTAACAGGAAGAGCGCAGCCACAAGTTCTGTTGGACCAATAAGGGAATCTTGTGGACCAGAATTTTATTTAATTTTTATTATCGTAATGTTAAAAGGACACAGGGCAGTGAGTTTCATGTGACGCTCTCTCTGTTTCATCTTAAGTCGCTGTAAGGTTTTATAGCACTGCCGCGTGCCGAGCGTGTGTCAGCTGTACCCCGCCATGTTCTGCTCTCACCTGCCCAGGTCCTCCGCGACATCTTCCACTATAAGCCGCTGCTGACCAAGCAGCAGTTTCTACAGCCCGGTTTCGCCGAACACAAGATCGGCATCCTCTGTGACGTCATCGGATTCGCGACCAGGAAGCACGGACAGCTGTGCAAGGCGGCCAGGGTACGACTGTCATCTCAGAAAACGGGATGTCGGTGTGAGGAGGCACTGAGGCTCAAGGTGGCGGCACTCCAGGGCTTGGGGTTCGAATCCCGCTCCCTGTAGTCGGTGTCTCCTGTGATGTGTTCTAAACCCACTGTGAATCTGTGTTGAATAAGCAGTTTAACAATGAGTGGGATGATTGACTGAACTTGTTATTTTTCATAGTGATCCTTTTTACTTCAATTCCCCTTTATTTTATATAGCGCCTTTCACAACAGAATCGCCCCAAGGTGCTTGATAAGTGTGTGGCTATCCAAACACTACAGCTTTTGCTGTAATTTTCCATACTTTTAAATACTCCATCAAATATACTGTAGATGTTCGATAACCATACTTGTTCCAAGTTTAATAGGGTGACTGAGTTTGTAGCGAATCCCTTGCCTTCAGGAAGACATTTGCCCATGGCTGGCTTTGCGGAAAGCTCTGTAGACACACAGGTCTTATGGGGTGTCACTGCCCCTTTAGGGTGTAACCTGCTGTCCAAGGTCAAGGCTGCCATGACATCAGCGTGACACGCTCAGCACTGTCTCACTCTGCTGTTTGCTGCAGGCACTGTGCGTCGCTCATTGCTGCCTGTAGGGGGTGCCGTAGAGCTTGGTGTCACTGCAACGTTTTCAAGTATTAAGCATCCATCTGCCTTCTCGCTGGTTGTGTGGAGGCCTGGAGACCATTTCAGAGAGTTAAAAAAAATATTTATAACTTGTCAAACCTGAAAGATGTATGCTTTAGTAAAGTGAAAAATGAATGTGTACTATAAAGTATACAATATACAGTGGAGAGTATTACTTACCTGTGTTCTGTTTATATTGTCAGCCTACTTTCCAGAAAAGCAGTAAATCCGGATTTCCATCTATCGATCCGCTGTGTAAAATGGAGAAGCTTCCTGCCGCTGATGTAGTAATGTCAGGGACCTTCAGCGTAAGTCTTTGTGATGCTGGAGGTCACCCACGCTCCCCCCTCCTCCCCCCATCTCTTGTGGGTGAATGTGGCACCTAAGCCCCACCATATTATTGCTTCGTGCTTTTGAGAAACATCACTGTTGTGTCTGGGACAAGATGCCTTTTTCTAGAGCAAAGGGGTACAGAACCCACAACATTCTGGTGCACTGTCAGAGATTGGTGACCTGTTTTTTTTTCGGTGGCACAGAAGCTGCCCTTGGTGGAGAGACACACCGGCGGAACGACTTCTGCACTCACCAACCCCTTGTGCGACGAGGCGGGATCTGAGACTAGCTCTGAGAGGGAGGGGTCTGAAACTGAAGACCCGCCGTCACCCGATTGGGCGACGGAGCCGCAGGTTCGCCCCACGCCATCTCTCCCAGCGTGGCAAGCGATGGGCAGCCCACCTTCTCGTCACGCACGTGACCTGCAGGTGGATGAGGCAAGGCTGCAGGCTCTCGAGGCCCGGCTGCAGGAATGCCAGGCCGAGCAGGAGAAGCTCTCCAGCCTGGAGAGACGGCTGCAGGCCCTGGAGTGGGACGCAGCTAGGAAGGTCCTCGTGGACAGGGAGCAGTGGGAGAACCTGGAGAGCCGGGTGCTGCTGCTGGAAACCAGGCTGGCCCTGAGCTCAGCGCAGGTAGGATCCTGTCACCTCCCGGTGCACGGCGGGGAGATCGGTGCAGATCCCCATCCTGTACCGCATCCTGCCAGTTTTTGTTTTCCTCTCATCATTCCTTCTTCTCTCATGTGTTTCGCATTTGAATTTAAGCCATTTCTTCTTTTCCTGTGAATCGTCTGTTTACATTTCAGCTGTTTCACTGAGTCATTGAGATTTGATTTAAAAAAAAAAAAAAAACTTCTTCCAACATGAGTTTTAAATATGTGTTCTGACTTTCCGCTTAGCAGTTTTTTATTCTCGACAAGGTGATGCAGTCCAGATCGGGATGCGTTTGATTTTTCTGGTACCGGCTCTGGACCCGCATTCCGGGGGAAGGTGTCCTAAGATGCACTGCGCTGTCACATTAATTGCGCTCGAATGATCATAGGAGGGAGTGAAGAGGAGGGCTTCGACTGTCACTGTGTTGATCAGAATGCATCATGTAATAAAGAAGCCCCCCCAATAGGCAAACAAATGAATTTCATCCCCCCCAGGCAGAATCATCGTTACTGCTGACAGAAAAGGACGAAAAAACAAGCCAAGAAGTTTCTGGTAAACACTTGACATTGTCGAATCAGCACTCGGCCAGTATGATGTGAGATCAAAGCCCGGTCGGATGTTTTTGTGCATCTTAAAATAAACCCGACTGTGACCTTTATCACCCACGTTTCTTTGCTGTGGCGCTGTGGGCTGTTGACGTTTACCTGTCTGCGGGCTGGTGTTGATGGATGGTATATGAACGCCACACGTAGTATCAGCAGCAAGCATACACTATACTAGCAAAGGTTACTCTCGGTGTACTAACAGCAGTACACAGACACAGGACATGTAGCCTAAATGGGACTGTTGTTTATGCAGAAGCTGGACCTGAGAGTTCCAGCGCCCTCTGCAGCAGTCCAGCGGGACATCGACCCCCTGAAGCAAGTCCCATCTCTATGACAGATGCCTCCAAGGTCGGTGTAGCTTATGTAGGGGGTGTGTCTTTCCACAATCCCAACTGTTGGCTCCTCCCATAGGTAAACACCCCCCCCCCCCAAATGCTTGGCACCATTTAGTTAGACAAGTGTTGCTCAAATGTGTGGACCATCTGGCAGGGGACTGGGAGGGAGCAAAAATGTGGTCTGTCTTTGGGTCTCCGAGGACCGGACTGGGAAACGAAGCTCCTCCCTCCCGGGACTCTGTTCCGCACGTTGTTTGCATTGGGGCTTACTTACTGTTGGGATCTCCTCCCTTCCGGGTAACTGCAGCCCCGTGTCTGTGCCATGAATCCGCACGTAAAACCAGGGACCCCTGAGCGCTGCCGTCGCCCAGTGACAGAATCCCGCAGTGGCAGGGATCTGAGGATCTGAGGATTCAGCCAGAGACACGTTTTACTGAAACGCTGCGATATGTGGATGTTTGTGTCTTTTTCTGTTTTCATCCTTCATGCCTTTTTTTTTTCTTTTTTTTCCCCCTTTTAGGGGACATTAAAGCGATTGGAGAGAATCGCCAGCATGTAAGTGTGTCTGGTGAACACAAACTGTTGTCTGTTACCTCAGGCATTGACCTCTTACATCTATACAGAATCTCTCTGGTTTCATTCATGTCCTTCAGATTTGTGCAGACTCTAAAACAGTTTTTTTTTCCCCCACACAGGATGAAAGATACATCATGTCTTCTGAAAAGTGCCAATCCTTCTATGTAAATTCTTCCCATTTTTTGTAAGCCTATATTTTAATATTTAAAACATTCTCATGCACATAAATAAACTGTGACCAGTTAATATTTGGCAGAACAAGTTATTTTTTTGTTGTGGTTGAAGAAAAGTGTGTTAACTGTAAAGAAGTGCATATAAGTGCCCAGTAGAGGTCGCTGTAGCATGGCGGTGCTCCGTTTATGCTTTTCACGACCTGCTCTCGCCCTCTAGGGGAGCAGCGGCAGCATTGCAGGCTAGTTAAAGGAACTGTGTATGGAACCTGAAAAATGCAAACTATCTGAAACTAGCTCATGTTTTGGCTTAATCTGCAAGCTCTGTTCCATTCAGCTTTCAGAATCAGAAGGTTAAGGTGATTAAGGTGATTTCTTGCACTGTTTGTAAATTTTTTTAGGTAGTGTTGTTCCTAACATCAGATAGTCTTCAAAATAAAACGGACGGGGTTAGGACATGTCTGAAATGCAGAATGTGTAATAATACCAGATATATTTAGGTTGCAACCTCGGAATGCTTGGAATTTCATGAATAGTTGCGTTCTGAGCATGCAACTCTAAAATACCAAGATTAGCTGATTAGGCATTCACAACTTGGTTGGGATAGTCGCGTTCGAGCATTAACCACATGTCAGCTTGCTGCTCTCTGTTGCTGTATGTTGCTAATGACGTGAGACGGCAGTATGGGGGAAATGTATACCTTCAGGTTCGCTGGCACTCCTGAAGTTTGTATAATGTATTCTAAGATTACATTTAGAGAGCCGTGTATATTAGATTATATTGAGATTTTGTTCTTTTTGAAAATCGACAGGTGAAATATTTGCTGGGCCGGTTGGTTGCCGGTCTAGTGCCCTGGGAACGGGGTTGCTGAGAGTGTAAACTTCCCGTTTGGTATGTGAAGTCGGCCAGTGTTTCAGGTCTGGGTGGCAGATTAATCTGGGGCAGGAGATTGGAGATGAGCTCAAATGCTCCTTTCACAGCTTATTGAGAAATTGGAAATTACCGTGTCATTAATGAACGGGGCCGATTCCATCACTCTCACTGCTGACTAGCTCTAATGGCTTCATCATAAATGGATGAAGTCCCTGCAAACTCAGGAAGCAGAGCCGTCGCGCGCCGTGGCACCCTCTGCGCAACCAGAGGATTCTCCTTTATGAAGTATTTAAATTTTCCCACTTAATTCCCCCTAAACGGAGTTAATTGCCCGGATACATGCTGACCTCCCCGCTTGGTATAAATGACTACTTCAGCTCCTTACTCTGGCGTAGAAACCTGGCTGCCTGTGGTGGGTTCTGTTACAGCACGCCCAAATCCCAGCTGTTAAAATACGTGTATGCTTACCTTACTTGCCATCTGTTACGCATATTTCTGTATAAACAGAACTACCTTGCAGTAACCATGCCTTCCTGCCCAAACTGCCAGAAGCATGATTCATGGCGTAATTACAATGTGGTGTGAGGCAGGAGTTGTGAACGTGGAGGCCATGAGGATGAGTGGGAACGGCGGCGATGCGCATCACGGTGACGGCAGGAGCGCCATGTTCTCGACGGTGCAGGTGGCGGGAACGCTAGCGAAGCCTCAGGGTGCTGCTAATCCTGCTAGTTAGTCACGGTGTAGGGCGTGAGCTGTGGGCGTGGCTTGTGCCAGAACTGCGTTAGAGCCTCAGTGAGCCGCTAACCGCAGTGTGTTATTGCGCGCTAACTCTTTACCTCCCTGGCCGTTGGGGACCAGGCGAAATTCAACCCCCCCCCCCCCCCAACTAATTGAAGCAATCCGTCACAGTAATGAGGACTTCCGTGATGGATGGCGGAGGAGAGATGTTTAGGGTTAGGGTGGGGTCGGGGGAGGGGTGCCAACAGAATTAGATCAGGGATGATGTTGGTGGTGCAGTTTGTACTGTAGTCTCCTGCCAAACAAGTGGAATAATTTATATACTCTGTACACACATCCTCTGTATACACACAAGATGTGGGAGGCATGACTTATTTTCTGTTATTGTGGAAGGCAGCACTGTTTATTTTTGTTCTTTAAATCTGATGTTTCAATTTAC
>JABFEB020000049.1:9063262-9094287 GCA_019775895.2 Stomatorhinus ivindoensis
CCCCCCACCTGGAACATCTTTAAGTATACAAATAATGTAATGCAAACCGATACTTGATTGAAAAATGCATGTTTCTAAAGAAAATCATTTACAGGTGCAAATGATAAGCTTTTGGTTACTCACCGAGTTGCGGTTTGAAATGTAACAATTAACTATTTTTTAGACTCCGTACTTAAGGTTTTGTTATTGGCAGCGTTAGCTAGATCTCAACATGCTTCGCGTGTGTGTCGAACATGCTAATGAAGAAGCAGAAAGTCATATCTGAGCTTTTCAAAACCAAGCATTATGCGGTCTTCGACTAAGAGAAAACATTAATGCTTATGCTCACACATACATCCGGCTTGTGAGTAGCCTGCAACATGTTTTTAATGTGGTATATTTCCTCATTGTACGACGCCGGACAAAAGTGCCAGCTAAATTAAATAAATGTTAATATCATGCCGTGTATGCATGTATCTGTAGGTAACACACCTTTATTTCCCTACTTAGGAGTTAAACTCACAAAAGCTAGGGTCGAAGTCCACCGCGCGCTTTGATAGACGGACCTAACCGCCATTGTCACAAAACACACGATTTCCTTCATTTGAAGGATATTTATTAGATATGTGAAAATAATTTACACATGTGCATGGAACAAAAAAAATGTATGGTTTCTTACCCAACGTTTCCAGTGACTACAGAGGAAATAATCATTCAAAACCTTTTCTAAGATAAAATACATCAACACTGACTTAACCTCATGCATAACACATGGTTGATTTAGTACGAAATAAATGCCAGTGGAATTAACTTGCATCAGAAATGTATGGCAATATTCAGACCTGCCGGAATGCGTTGGGACATTTATCTGTATACTTGAAATATTTGGCACACGCATGTTTTGTTTTCGATGCACTTCCGATTGGTTATTTGTACACATGTAGAATGCTTTATCTCATCCCAGGTGTGGCCTGGGGACTTTTAACCTTCCAAAGAATCTTTTGCAGATTTAATTTGGAAAATAAGTATTAGTAGAATAATATTAACGTCTTAATGTCACACAGTTTAAAATATTTTGACATTTTTAGGAAGCCCCAGTCAATACATAATGGGGGACCCCATGAGTTCACAGTTACAGTATATATGTTATGTTAAATCTACATTATGAGAAACAATGACTCCATATTATCTGGGGCAATTCGGCAACATGATTCTAGACATGCAAAATTCCTGACAGTTCCACGTACAAGTCGCAGAAATGAAAACTTTAACTTGTTAGTATAGAAGCACTTTACTGCATCTGATCTCTTATCTTGCTGGTAATGTTTGCATTTTTCTCCTTTCTTCTGATCAGAATGGGGCCCACAGCCAAGAGGGTGTGTCAAAGCTTGGTGTCCTTCCCATAGTACACGTTGTTCTAAGAAGTATGTGGTACTTTATGTTAGAAATGCTTTTCGCCGTTGCATTTTTTTGGTGGGACTGGCCAATCAGAGATGTGCTCTGAGATTGCAGTGAGGTATATTGTGATATCATCTTCAGCCGCAGTCTTTTGTTGATGCGATGAGCCGAGTCACTTGTGCAATACTATGGTTCTGGGAACTTTAATTCACTGGGCTCATGTGACCTGTGCACGACTGAAGGAGAGGTACACTGGAAGTCAGGTCTCAGTAATCTGTACCATCAGTTAGGTCTTTGAAAGTCACGTGGTCTCCAGGGCCTTGATTTCTGACTAATACAAACACAGTAACGCTGTACAACCAAAGTGCTTCTCATTTTGCAGAACACCCTCTTGTCGCCTGTTGGTTTTCACAGGTGCTGCTATCAGACGTGTATCAAAACGCTACGAAGGATACTGGCAGTTATGCTGTAAGACACGAGGTTTGACACCACCTGCGTGTCAAAGTCCTGGGTATCAGTCCCTGCTACTGACAGGACCATTGTGTGGCTCACTAAGCTAGATCATTGCAGCCGGGCTTTGCATAGGGAGCACTGGTTCTCCTCGTGTCGGACGTGAATGCGGCCGGCCCACGTGTGGTCCTGTTTTCAGGACATGGTTTTTGGCCGTTCCCCCTGCCCGACAGTCCTGGGCCCTCCTGTCCTCATTGCTGGTGCACGTCCTCGTATCTCAGAATCTTGTAGAGGACCCAGTAAAAAATATTAAAGAGGAGGAAGGCCAGGGGGAAGCCTGCTCGGGAGATGGTGTCGATTTTTTTTGCCCTGTCGACAAAGAGCTTCTTCATCTCCTCCGTGCTTTTTGCTGTTGCCTGGGCCGGATTTTGGAGGGAACTGCTGTTGGCGGCGATGGCTCCGTCCTTCGCCGTGCTGCAGGGGACTCCGGTGTTGAAACTCTGCCGGCCCTCGCGGGATTCCCCCTCCTATGACATCAGACACAACAACAACTTGTACCTTGTTCGTCCATCACCAGACTTTAAGAGATTTTTAGAACTAGCAGAACCTTTTGGAAATCTGAGAGTTTTCTAGTGCCAGTTAACATAAATTCACAGTAAGTGTTTTGGAAACATCTTAAAATAACAGATTGCACTTTAAAGCTTTGTTTTATGGCTATTGTCCGTATTTATTACCATTTGAAGGCACTCAGTGTTCCACTCCACTTTATGGTGTAAGAACATTTTCAAAGTAGATTTTACATCTGATGCTTATTTACGGCAAACCTTCATATGAAGACAGGGCTTTTCCCTTGAAATGCATTTCGCTCTAAGAGAACCTAGAAACATCCTGAAAACAAGTATAAACTAAAATAAAAGTTACCTGCAAAATAAACAAAACTAATAAATATCTGACCCATATGCAAATATTTGCGCAAGATGAAAATATGACCATAACGTGGCAGACGGAAAAGGTTTTCTGTACATGAAGTCACCATGAAAAGGGTGGAGAAGAGTGAGAAAAACAGAAGGAAGACACAACTTCATCGCAATTTAAATTAAAGATGAGGACAAAAGGCAAAGCATTAGCATGATGAAATGGGGGGGGGGGGGTAACTTCATCAAGGCATTATTAGACAAAGAACATGTTTAGATATATGGCACTTCTGCAATGATTACATAAAGACGTGTTACTGATTTGACTTAGGGTTACCATATTTGGTGAGGTGCAGAAGAGGATGTGTCCAGGGATCAGAATATTAATGAGTTTTCCCGTTCACCAGCCAATCAGGTGGTGCTTGTTCATAGATATTAATGAATTTTCCTGTTCATCAGCCAATCAGGTAGCGCTTGTCTCATAGATATGAATGAGTTTTCCCGTTCATCAGCCAATCAGATAGTGCTTGTCTCATAGATATTATTTTTCCCATTCATCAGCCAATCAGGTAGTGCTTGTCGCTTAGATATTAATGTTTTCCCTAAATATCCTGTAAGATGAAAATTCATGTAACCTTACAGTTAACTCTCTTTTTACAATCTACACACAACTGACACAATATGGGTGTGCAAGTCGTTTTCTACAAAAGTTAAAAAACACTAAGCTAAAGTTTGTTAAGCTTCAAGCAAATGACGTGATTAATCGTTCATGCAAAAAGAATGATGGAGTGTGAAAGTGCCAATGGTTTTCAGAACTGACTTCACTTGTGGGCAGCGTGACACGTAGGGATGTGCATGTTGTTTAATTCTTAACCGCGTGCATGAGCCTTAGCAAACGTTGTGTGATGATACTGAGTGGCTGCCGCATATTGAGACTCAGTGCCTTGTTCTTCACTTGGGAATCCACTGTAACTTGAAACATTGGGTCATACGGGTTGCAGCGCTAAGCCTGGACAAACTGAAAAACCACCCAGGCAGGGGTCCAAAAAGAGGATGTGTCTGGGGAAACCCTGATGTATGGTAACCCTAAGTTAGGTACCAAACTCTAGTATCTACACATCAATCGATGTCTTATGCCCGGTTGAGTAAGTCTAGCCATCATGGTTTTGACTCAGACGTTTCCCCATATAGCAGCGTGTAGCAACCTCGGTTTCGCTCTGAGTGTGTGCTCCGCACATATCTGCCTCTGCAGTGCCATTATGAATCATGGAAAGCCATTAGCTTTTCTGCTCTCCCGCCATACAGATTACTGAGAAAACGCCATGGATTTTTGTCTGGGGCAGCGTGTGGCTCAGTGTGCTGTGCCTGTAATCACAAGGTCTCCAGTTCAAACCCAGCCTTAACACCTCTGTGGATCCTTGAGCAAGGCCCTTAACCCCCAGCTCCCTGGGCGCCCCGACAGGCGGCTGCCCTTCGTGGACAGCTTGCCATACCAGGAGCAAGTTGAGGGAGGCATGGGGACAATAAAGGATCAATTATTATTTTCAACTTAAGCTGTTACTTGAATCATTTTCCCACGTTTTGCGCTGCATCAGTCAACCCTCTGTTTTTCTCATTTTCTGTTCATTTCAGACTTTTCCACACAAGGAATATTTCACTGACAGCTTCTCAAACTACATAGGAAACACATCACAAAAAAACTGACAGTCTACTGTTCAAATACAATGTGTCAGCATTTAAAACAAATCATGCATTGATTATTTGTTTGTCAGAGCTGCATACAATTTTTTAAAACCTCTTTTAAATTCCAGTTTTTTAGAGTTACAGAGCCATCATATACGTACATTAAAATTAAAATCGTAGTGATTGGTATTTTTAATCTTTTATGTAAAAAAATAATGCAAATCTTTTACATTACATTAAATACATTTGTAAATATGTGCCTGTGTAATTAACTCCAGAGCTGAATTCCTAACCATAATGCATTCATTTGACAAAAAAATGAGTGATAAATGAATGAGAATACTGGGTGGGGGGAACAAACAACAGGGGGGCAGCCATCCATTACCCTGCTACAGGAGCCACGGATATGAGCCACTGGTCTGTAACTGGGCTCGGAGCTTCTCGCGCCATTGGAACGCGACATCGACTCACTGCTCTCATTCCCATCAAGCTTGCGATCAATGGCCTTTGGTCGGGGGGGGGGGGAGAGAGTGAGAGGGAAGCAGAACAGAGAAGGGCTTTTACCTCACAGCCAGGAGCACTCAGCCACCTGACTGTGGACGTGATACCACAGCATATACAAGCGAACCAGGCGATTGCCCAGAGACTGTGGGGAAGCCCCCCTGGTCTGGATCAGACTGCATATTTTTATATTTATAAATCAAAGTGGTGGGTTACCCATAATCTAATGGGATCAGCACCTTTTTTCAGGGGCGCTGTAAAGGGGGCAGAGGAGGTAGGATGATTCCGAAGGCCCCTGAGTGACTGAGGCCCAGAAAAATCTGGAACCTAATTGGACTGGTTTCGTGTTGTTGGCCCAGTATGATATGCTGTCACAGAGCCCAAAATCTCTAGCGGTGCCCTGGCCTCCTGTCACATGATACTTAAAACCTGGGTGGATACAGAGCTCATGAGACTTTGCGGGACCTGATCAAAAGGGCACCATTGAAATGAGTGATCGTATGAGCAGGTATGGCCTGTGGGTGCGCTGTCGAACCAAAATGGATAAGAAGCAGGAGGAGACGTCAAGAGGGAGACGGCATGAAAATTCTCGCCCATCTCCAGTTGCCGACAGCTGACATTTTCTAGCGGACATCATTAGGAGTGTGTCCTGACACTCCTTATTTATGTATTTATTTATACATAAAACTCTACGGTGAATCTGATGTAGATCCCCAAATAGTAATTATTGCTTTCAGGCAAGTATTGCTGCTCTGTCGGTAACCAGAAAGCAGTCTACTGATGTTGTCTTACTGTTAATCAGATATCAGATTTCACATGTGCCGTGGGTGTCTGTCTAATCTCTACGTACAACCACAGGGTGTCCCAAAAATGCACATGCCCTTTAGCAAACAGGAAGTCTTGTTACAAACCCCAGCAGTTTGTTATTGCAAACGTGTTCCTAATAATATTTAAAATAAATGCCCAATTAGACTTCTTGTTAATGAACTTTGTTAGAGCAGCTTTTATATAATAAATTTGGGTTTCAATTTATTACTACTTGAAATTAATGTTTTACTTAATACTACTAATTGTTTCTAATCTGATATGCTTTTCTGTAAATAAATGAACAATGTAATGATTTTTGTTATAGAACTAATAAATCTGCAATATTTTTACTGAATTAATCAAGTCCACTGAGCACTATACGATTTGAGCAATGTATGATGTCTGCGTCCACCTTTGCAGTTATCTGAGATACCCTTTGTGAGGATGTCATATAGGTTAACAGAAAAGCAGGATTTTCACTCATCAAGGACATAATTGCTCAATGTCGTTTCTCCCCACTAGGGGGCGAAATTATCCCCATTTTACACTTGGATTCCGTACAAAGGAATAAAGGATGTATCGAGGTTTTTTGTGAGTTCAATTTGCCGCTGAAGGCTCTGGTGAGAATGTTTAACTTCCGTTAAGCAAGAAGCCGCAGCAAACGTATGAGTTTTTTTAATGACGGCTTTTCTTCAGCAGGCTGCAGTGCTGGAGGCCCCGATGTACCAGACTGCCTCCTCTGCGTAGGGGCCTGAAATCCCGCCGTGTGCTGCTGCTGTGCTCTTACGAGCGTCCAGATGTAACAGTCTGCATGATCATTCGAAAAAATATCAGGTCCAAGAATTTGCTGCTTGTATGCCCTCTAGTGGCGTCTGACAGTACTGCCGGCAAATTAGTAGAAGGCCAAATTGGTGCCTGTACCAATGTTCTGATTCTGCTTCTCCAGGGCCACTGTACCAAAATCAGACCAATACTTAGCCTTTGGTATCACCGCCTTAATCTTTCTCCTCTTGTTCACTTTTACTGAAAAGCATCACATTTTGTTGTATGAAACCTGACCTTCATCTAACAGTCGCACCCATTTCTAATGTTTGCTGGCCAAAGGCCCTGAAATCACAGCCCCTTTAACCAGTCCCCGAAGCAATGATCCAACTGGATCTCTCAGTGCCATTTGCTGACCTGCTGCAGCAGTCCATATCTTTTCCTTCTGGATCTTTCTAGAAGGGTCCTAGCTACCCAGCTCATATGTGTTCTAAAATGGTGTACAGTCTTAATTATGCCCCATTTAAAATCAACAATAGTGATTTCCGTGCGTATTGGTTTTGGAGGGAAACTGAAAATCCGAGTGATGTTAAATTAAATTTGGATGTAAATCATTTGCAATATTTTGCTGAATATGCATTTTAACAGTAATTATTGGTAATAAATTTGATATGTTATGCCAAACACATTGCCTGCAGAGGGAGCTTATTCTGTGTGACCCCCCTCCATCTCAACAGGGGCATGCCATGTAAAGAGGGTTGTACCCTGTTCCTCCTCCTCCGGTGGAACCTCAACAGCTCTTTGTGTTGCCGGGAGACAAAGTTGACAGCCGCATATTCCAGTAGGGCGGAGAAGACGAAGAGTAAACAGACAGCCATCCAGATATCGATGGCTTTCACGTAAGACACCTGCAGGGAGTGACACAAGAGAGTGGATGGGCAGTCAGTAACGCTGACTGTGTAACTAACCGAAGTGCGTCACTCGTTGGTGAATCACTCGTCCATATTACCGAGTTCCAATAATAGACCCTTTCGTGTCATGTGACCTGGCTTATAGTTTTAGTCATGCTGTTTTTCATGTTGGATATCTTCCTGAAACAAATCAGGCTAATTGACTTCAAGATCACATTTCTCCCTACCTAAATGGTTTCGTCATGCTCTTATCTGCTGTCAAATGCTTGGTTCATGTGCACACATCAGGGCAGAGTTCTCTATGAAGAAATTGGAGGCGTGGGCACCTTGGGGAGGGACGTCCTGGAGCCCGAGCTTTGTGTCGTCATGGTGAGCACCGTGGTAATGCCGAGTGCCACGCGGGCCGGAGCAGCGTCCATGTTGATCCAGAAGGAGACCCAGGAGAGGATGACGATGAGCAGGCTAGGGATGTACATCTGGATCAGATAGTAGCCCATCTGTCGCTCCAGGTGGAAACGTACCTCGATGCAGGTGAACTTGCCTGGGTGATAAACAGAGACGGGCCCCCCGACCGGGACCACATGAGGAAACCGGCACAACATTGTGAGACCCTTCCCTCTCACCCAGAGCGAGCCCCCAGGCAGCGAATAAAAAGCATCCACTGCCCTCGAATCAGGCACTGTTGTGGGACCCGCGCAGATTTGCATCAAAGTCGCGGTTACATAAGTGAGCAGCGGCCACTGATCCAGACGATACGCGACTCTGGGGAACGTATGCCGGGCCTGGCAGCGGATGGCGGCGCTGCCTTGTCACTGCAGTCCTGGGTGAATAAAAAAAGCACTCAGGCTTTCAGAGCCTGCAGCCCTCGGGGCGGGAAGGGTGGTGGCTGTCGCTTGGCTTGGTCTGACCTGGGGAGCTCACACCGTGACAAGCTCCTGATGAGATCCGGCGTGACTGGTGACCGGGTAATAGGGTGCCTGGCCCCTCAAGGGGAGCCTCATAAGAAAATAAGTGAATAAATAAAAGGAAAAGGAAGATGATTCTCCTCTCTGGGGGAAGAACGTCATGACAGTGTGCGCGTATTGCCGGCTGCTTTCTGAGGCTTCAGTCTCTGGGCAATCGTGGCCTGTGGCCCAATGCGAACTGTGACGCATCACGGGGGGAATAACAGGGTTCCCGGTTCTGTGATGGCCCCCCTCCACTGGAGGTCGTGACTACATGTTATTGAAAGGCCGGGGTCAGGGTTGGGTTAATGGTAATGTTAACGATTTCCGTAAACTAACCTTATAAATCAGTATCAGCTGGGGCATCAAGAGCAATGTGAAATGCTGTTTATTAGGCTGGGAGTCGATTAAAATGAATTCATTTATGAGTCGCAGGTTTCTGTTATTAATCGCAATTAATCTCACTTAATATTAAACTTTACAATCATAAATTTTTATACGTTGAATCTTATTGTGGAATTAACACAAAGGGGGTACATGAATCATTTCTCCAAACTCATTACCATAATATTAATTTTCTCAAAAAAAATTTTATTAATTGGAAGGCAGACTCCAATTATAAACTGTCAATTTTGCCTCTGGGATAGTTATTTTGTTAGCTATGTTACCATTTATTTCTGTAAACAAAACCTTTTCATCAAATCCTGGGCAAGAGTTACTGATATGAGAAAAAAAAGAAAAATTAACCAAAAATTGAGCAAAACTATACATCATGTACAAGTGAAGTTGTTTAATAACGTACATCTTGTGCTGTAAAGTTGTTTAATAATGAACATCTTATGCTGTAAATTTGTTTAATAACGTACATCTTATGCTGTAAAGTTGTTTAATAACGTACATCTTATGCTCTTTTAAAATTAGATTTAAAATCAGTTTATATATTTTTGTTACAGATTTTTGGCTACTTATTTAGGGAAAATGGTTTTAAAAATATTGCAAATTACAATACTTTTATCCAGTGTATACCTCTATCTCGTAATTATTTAAAACAAAATAATCCAGGTAACATCAGCTTTCCGTGTGAGACGCTAGCTGAATATTTCGATTTTAGCTTTGAATTCTGGGATTCTGTGTAACATCACAACCTTGTTTACAACCACGAATTTTATAGGACTCCTTTAAAACCTGTGCTCATAACTATTCCTCGCTTTGGGCAACGACGAACCACATACATCAATGCGATCAAAGAAATATTAACACGTTATGACTTGAAAATTAATGCAAGGCGTTGATGCAATAAATCTTCCAGCCCTACTGTTTATATATCCCAGTAATTACTATAATGGCTGGGCATGATCGGCAATCACAGGGTTTGATTACGGGATCTGCAGCATTTCTTAAGAGGTACAGCAAAGAAGTGAGGAGGCTCTTTGGGTGTAGCATATCCACCCAATTCTCAGAAGAGGTGAAGACCCTAGACCCTAGCCTGTTGCTAACCCTCTTAACAGCAGGAAAGCTTTCACGCGCACAGGGAGTTTCGACTACGCTTACGCTTGGGTGACAACAGTAAAAGGAATTCAGTGATGCAGATGTTCCTGATATGTTAGGATATTCGGTGTCCATGTAGAAATAGGAGGAGGGTGAACATGTATAGGGGAGCATTACTTAGAATAAATCCATAATTAAAAAGAGGAAAGGGGTTGGAACACGCTTTTCCAATTAAAGAATCACAGAGCCTCACCTTCAAAACCCTTTCATACAACAAAATAATTCCATGGATGTTTTCCCATATTTCAAGGGAAACATTTCCCTCTTTGGTCATAACCAATAGTGGTGGCTGCATGGACATGGAACGGCTTCTGAGAAATGGAAGGTGCTCTGCATTATTTACCCCTGTCAAACAGACACCATATTCTCCAAGAATAAAATAAACAAGTCTGCTAGCTTTGCACTGCGTCTCCCAAAGCTAGCAGGCCTGGGCAGCAGGGGGTCCAGCCTGCTCACCTGTGTTGTAATGCTTAGTGCAGTAGCGGAGGTCCGACTCGTCCTTCAGGATGAACTGGGGCAGTGTGAGTCCCTCGGCCACCTGGACTGGTCCATTCTTCTGCCACTCGAAGATCAGGTCATTCATCGTGTAACCAACTGGAGGGGGGGTTGCACGGATGGGTCTGACCATAATGAACTAAAACCACAGGCTTCGAAGTATCCGTATTATCTGCAGTAAATACTAACCGACACACATTTGTTGCCCAGAACAAAACAACTTCATTGTTAACCACAAGCACCCCTGTGGTTTTAATCAAACAGGCATCCGGAATTCGACATGCTAAATCCACAACCAGTGTCAACTGCTTTGCCTGAGCTCATTTCACAAATGTAAGATTTTCTCCCCTTCATCGGATGGGGAAATATCCAGCCAGGTTATCGCAATATTTCAACACGCTTTCCATACTGTCTTCATAATGTGAGGACCAGACAGCTTCGCCAATTGTGGTGCGTAATGTAATAACGCAAGGCCTTCGAATGAAGATGGATTATCTTTGGAAGCACTAAAACACGCTAGCAAAACATCCTCAAGCTTGTAAGTGCACTGCAAAGGAGACGGCATGTAAAAATGTTTAAATAAATCATGACAGATTAAGTAATTATAAAGAGCTTTTGTTTCCTTAAATAGCCCTGCAGCCCATTTTCTAGCTCCTGGCATGTCAGAGACGCTGGTCACCTCCCATTAGCAGCAACACCATGACACTGGCTTGATGAAAAGTTACTCCAGCGAGGGGGATATGGGCTCTTATCTCTACTGTGGTGTCAATGATCCTTGGCATGGCAGGACCGGAACCAGGCTGTACTTTCACTGGTCTGAGAGATTTCTGTCTGTTGTTGTAATTTCTGTGAGGTATTTTGTACTTGTTTTATTTTCCCCTAATCGAAAGAGAGGACTGTGTGCATTGTTTTTGACTCAGCAGGTACAAGTCATCTAGTACACATGGCCCATGCAGGCAGTGATGACGTAAAGAACCTATCAAGCAATGGAATCGCAAGAAAGTGAAGTAGATCGATATCAGTGGTCTGCCGGACACCCCACTGGTCATTATATAGATACAGCCCCACCTCACCCCCACCCCGTGGCACCCTCAGTTACCTAATACCACATGACTGCTTGGAATACGGCCATCCTGGTCGAGATAACCGGGCACAGGTGTGGCAAACTCTCAAAGCATCAGGAACAGATACTGAGATACTGAACCAGCTGGGAGGGATAGGGGTCCTATTCTCCAGACCAGACATTGCCGACACGGCCAGCTTGGATCCAAACCACGGCTAATGATTCAGCGCTACAGCTGGAGGTGCAACCTCCATGCCACGAGGAGCTCATGAAATTTGCAAGTGACCTCATCACTGCCTCCAGCGGGAGGCTGCGATTCCAGGAGCTGCTGTGCCTGCCCCCTCGTCGCGGAGAACAGCCCGAGCCCCAAGCTTATGTAAGCGGGCTTTTTGACGCTGACTGGAGCGGAAGCGTAGCGGGGCACTCACAGCTCTCCAGCTGCATGATGCACGTCTGCACGTCCATCGGGAAGTTCTTCAGGTCCATCGGGCAGGAGAGTGTCAGGGTTAGTCTGGGGCAAACAGTGTGGCAGCAGCAGGTGCAAAGACATCAGCTTTATTTGTATAAACACAGAGCACCACAAATACTGTTTATTCATGCGTCGGCTGCAATGACAATACCAGTGCAACACTAAATAGGGAGAATTACTAAGGGGGTGACAGTTGCAGATTATAGACTTCTTAAAAGTAATATCTGAGCTTATTTAAGGGTAAATCTGCAGTCATGTGACATTGCTTCCACCATCTGCCTGCATGGTAACAGCCGTCGCATGTAAAACCGCACCAGTGAAGCTGAACGCACTCTCAGGGCACGTAATCCAGCTTCCCGATTTACATGTCAGCGGAACACATTTCCAGATGTTACATGGGAGTCCAGGTTAACACCTGCCCAGAACAAATAATCACTGAAGAGGAAATCCTTTCTCCTACCATGTTCCTCTGAGAGTGAGCACATTGTGATTTTGCAAAATTCGACGTGTCCCTGGGTGAATAAGGGAGGGGCTTGTGTTTCACTTCTTTAGCCAATCGCAATTTTCGTTATATGACATCACCACATTTTGGTCCATTTATTTCTCATTTTCAAACTCAAGGCATCAAGGCATCAGACCAGGGTCAGCGTGTGGCTCAGCAGGATCACCCTCTATACTGGTGATCGCAGGGTTGCTAGTTCAGGCCTTATTTTGTAATTATTGTCATTATTATTATTATTACATCATAAAATAAAGATGCACCCTTACATTGCTCTGTACAGACTTTCAAGGTTTCCTATGTTTTGTATCTACGACAATGTATTTTTGAAATCTGTGCACCTTGCTGCTTAAGAGAAAACACTGGCTAATTAATGTGGCAATCTCATAGCATGATTGGTTGAAAAAGAGAAACATAAGCCCCTCCCCCTTTTGACCCAGGGACACGTTTATCTCGGGCAAAATTGGGTTATGCCTGTGAGTGACCACACAACCTTGGGTTGTCTATTAGCAGATGTTGCTCCTGTAGAGGTTTAAAGGACACTTGGTCTATGCAGTATAAGTTGTTAATTCGACACACTCTCCTCATGCGGCAGCAAGATAAAAGCCGAGAATTTACGATAAAACACTTCTGCCTGAAAACGACTGTGGCCACTCTTCAGGATGTGTTTTGTTGTTAGTGAGTGGTGCCCTTGCTGGATGGGCGTTAATGGTTAAGTGAACATTGTTTGTGATTCAATGAACAGTCATTGCCCCGTGGGCAATGTTAAAATGTGTGCTAAAGGATTAACAGCACGCTCACCTTATGGAGTAGAGGACATTGCCGTTTTTGAATATCCTCAGCAGCTTGTTGTCAGTGGTGACCTCGTGGAAGTGTGCCCCCTTCTCGTTGGCGAAGAACAGGTCAGGCTTCCAGATGGAATCCAGCATGGAGGGATCCAGGTCCAGGGAGTCGTCTGGGTACTCGCTGTAGGCCAGGCGCGGATCGTTCCATTGCTGCCGGAGGAAGATGTTCACCCGGTAGTCCTGAGGATATGACTAGATGTCAGAGAAGTCTTTCGAGGAAGGAAATCACTTCCAGATGCTGAAACAAAACAGAACTTCTGGTTTCCTTTGTCAGAGGATGTAATGGTTAGATCCTTCAACGGGTGTTAGGAACTATGGCTCTCGCCAGCGGCAGAGTGTTCTGGTTTTAGTTGAACCTCTCAGGGGCATGATTAAAAAACCTGGAAACTGTACCAGCAATCTGACCCTGAAATTGCAGATGTTGTTGTTCATGAAGATTCCAGGAGCTACTTATAAAGATTATGCAAACAGCAAGTCGTCTTATCAGGTATTTTCAGATGCGGATCAATCTCCCTGAAAGCGGACTATGGAAACCTGTACGAATGCTATTTTCCTGAATTGCCTCTTGAACCATATCGCAGGTTACCTTCAGGCCTGTTTTTGTGGCATGGAGCAGAATAGATTCGACCCATTTGGGTCAAGGTCTGAGGTCTGAGGCAACTGAAAACAGAGAACAAAGCAAATACAACTTTCAGGACTCCCCACAAATAAACCGTGACTGCAATCGGTTCTGACCCAATAGGTTGCCACCACAGATTTATACCCCAACAGTAGCCGCATGCCCTTGTATCATTCATTAGTTTTCTTTTATTTAGCTGAATTTTATAACATTAAATTGAATTTTATGTTGATTATCTCCCAAGGTTAAGAAATGCTCTAAAAACCGGCACAATGGAGAATCTAACATGTCTCATTTAACAGCTGACGGATACAGAGACCTTTCTGACATACCATCACTATATATAGTGCTCATATTTTGCTCTAGATTTTGTTAAAATCCAAAATAGAAGCTCCAAACCATATTTTAGTTATATGGTAAAATTGTATTGCACAATGAAACATATTTTAATATTTGCAGTTTCCATTCTGTGAACTAATTAACATCTGGGGCTATTTTTCACCACAGCTGGAATGGCCCAGATATGGAGGTCCAGTGTTTCTGATTTAACCCAAGAAAGCAGAGTACAAACAAAATGCAGTTTCAGTTTCTCAAAAGAGCCAAGGTGAGAGAATGTGGAGTGCCTCTGTGACAAACCCTCGTGAAGAATCAGGTTAGCGACTACAGATCTGCGTTAGTGATTTTGTGGGACTTATTTCCTTTCCTTGTCAGTGGAGGTTGGGGCTGGGGATCTGTCCTGGGGGGCGACTACACTCATCAACCCTTGGCTGAAAGAGATGCAGAGGGCTGAGCTGAAGCAGCAGGTCATGGTGTAGTTCCGCTGTCACAAGACATGACAGGGGTCAGGCTCAAACACAGCTGTGGGTTGGTTGGCTCCCACCAGTCCTGGAGGGGGTGGACTAAAGTCCCAGCCTAGAACTCGTTACATGCATCAGCTATTCCCAATGGTCCATGTCCACCTCGTCTTCCCCATTATACCCAGGATGTTGTCCAATCTCAGGGGGAGATGACCTCATGCCTGCTTCTGGTGTGAAACCATCAAATGCAGCCCGAAGACAATCTGCTAATGTTGACACCCACTATGACCATGAGTGGCAACTGCATCTCTTAGCTCATCAATGAATAATCCTTTCAAATTTGACTGCGAACGCTTATGTGTTCCACAACAAGCTGCAAAGCGTTTTCTTTGGTTGAGGCCAGTAGTACGTCTCAGCTGGTAGCGTCACCAGCTGCTGGTGAAACGACCTGGAAATGTACAGATGAGTTCTCAGCGGGAACATACCATTGTTGTTTCTGCGATGGAGCCGAAGCTGTTGATGAAAATGTTGCAGGATACATTCACTGGGGGGCCTAAAGAAAATCGAAGCAAAGTGAGAGTCAGAAGGTGACAGGGCTGGGTGATGTGGGGGCCAGTGAGGGAGATACAGTCACAGGAAGCTGACAGGGAGGTACCATTATTTTATTAAGGGTGGGGGGTTTCAGGGCTGCATTCTATGTCTTGTTTTATCAGTTGTTTGGTTGCACTGCCTTGTCCCAGTTTTTTGTTGCTTTCTCTGCTGTCCTATCCTGGGTGCCCCCTTGCCCCTCCCCACAATTAGGCACAAAATTAAGGTAAATTCTAAACAACAAGCGCCATGTGCGGGGATCTCATCCATTCATTAGCAATGTAACACATAAACTCGACAAACTCTAATACAAGTGGAATGCAAAAAATAAATGCCCGTACCTTTGAAATTGGGTCTAATTCTGGCATCGTACCCAGAGGTCCTCCCCATGAGCTTGTCGAGGAAGTCAGAAGGTGACATGGGCACTGCTCTCGCGCGGGGACTGTCTGGGTCCTTAGATGCAACTAGGCTGCGGCAGAAAAAGGAGAGACAAACTGAGGACACACACACACACACACACACACACAATTCGGGGGGCAATTTCACTGCAGAATGAGGTACAAATAATCTTCTGGCAGGTTCTATCAGCCAGTTTTGGTCTTTAATGAAGGATGTTCCTACTTACTTAGAAGGTATTCTGGGCTGTGTCCAAAAGCATTTAATCATTTACTAAGTAATGAATTACTAAGTCAGGTGGCTACACATAGTACTGTGATGTTTTTTTGAGTTTGTTGTTTTATCTTTGCACACAATGGGACACTGTCGGTTACAATGTTGCGATTACATGTTGTAATGAAAAATCACGAAAATGAAAAAGCAGCCTATTAAATTTATTATTAGGTGCTGTCAAATTGATGTCAGCTCCCAGTGACCAGAAATGCTAGCCTTCTGCAGGATGTCCTGTCTTCTCTCAGGCTCTTCAGTCTTCCGTGCTCATTACTGCAATGACCACAAATTTAAAATTCCCAATGCGTAAATCAGAACAGCCACATAGCCTTGTTTCTGAGGGAAAAAAAAGGCTACATTTTTAGGATGTAGCATTCCGACAAGCCAATAAACGTGTCACAGGTGTTCAAGGGACACTTTTACACCTGTGAAAAAGACCCCAAACTGGCTACAGAGAGCAATTGTTTTGTTCATTTCCCTGCTGTGTGACGCATGCTTGTTTAGTTTTTTTCCCTGTGGACAGTCAAGCCAGAGCCCCAGCGGGGTAGCGCATGGGGCTATCATCACCCTTTCAGCCCATCTCACACGCGGGATGGGGGTAGGGGTTGGGGTTGGTCCCCGCCAGACGTTGGTGAAACTCTGCCTAAGGGTGCAGCACAGTGTGTGGCACGACTGCTGGGAGACCTTTTTTAATTTATTTTTTTCAGATGAATAAACGCAGCCATCTTAGGGTTTGTTTGTTTGTGTTAGTGTTCAAGATGGAGCAAGCAGCACAGAGCTCACCACCTGAACCTCAGGGTTGATCCCCGCACCCCTGTGTGCAGCCTGAGCGATTCACAAGCGAAGGCTTTGAATAGCACCTCTTTTTGGAAATAAACATTAGGATTATGACACTGTGGAGGGAAGAAGGCAGAGTTATGATGAGCAGAGAGAGTGAAGACATGATAGCGGAGGGGAAAAGACTCCTGGGTAATGAAGACAGCAAAATCCCAGCGTGCCTAGCTTTTGCCTTAGTGTTTCCTCCCTGTCCTAGCTATTTATCTCAGTTTTGGAAGAAAGTCGTTATTTTTAAAGCCTTGCTCTTTTTAAAATGTGCTTTTCAAAAGCATGACTGCGAAGTCTCTCTATTTTCCTGGGGTGGAAACTAGCTTCTGTACAGGGAAGGGCAGCACCGACCGCTTTGCTTTTCAGAAAATGGCATCACCTGCCCTTGTGTTTCAGCAGCTGAGGTGACGTAGACCTGCCTGACCAAGAAGGGAAGCTAACTGCTAACTGCCCCCAGAAGGTGTGGTGCTTCATTCACAGTAATGTAGCTTTATTTGTTTTGCTGTTTGTCCCAAGTTGTAAAGCTGTACACTAATATTTAGACTCACTTTAGAATGTAGTTTGCTGAATCACTTTTGATCAAATATTACCTAGACTGTATGGGGAAAATGGGCAAATAGCAGATTCTGACCTGACCTGATATTTCCTCACTGTTAGAGTTCTTAACTGTGTATCTTTTCAGGCCATTCCCCTTTAGTAAGCAGCTCTAATCCTTGAGTGGGGTGAAGTAGGAATGTCTGTTGGACTAAACACTCCAATGATTCCTTCACACTGTACTCGCAATAAAAACAAGGGCTTATAGCCTAATCCTTAACCCTTCCGGTCTTAGTGCCTGGACTGCTTGTCTCTCACAGCAGAGGCGAGCAGGGAGGCTGCTGAGGCAGGAAGGAGGCCATTCCCACAGAGAGAGCAGCTTCTCCACTGAAACACAACCATTAGCATCCTTAGCAACAAACTAAAGGTAACATTCTGTCTTAATGGAATAACCATGACATGCGCATTTGGCAAGAGCAAGCGGTAAATAACTTCTCCCTTGTAAGCACATAACCTTGATCTATGTGTGTCTGCTATGTAGATGTTCAGATAATGTGCAGCTGATGTGCTGTGGTTGGTCCTCCCGCCACACGCCATGCGCCGCCCAGGTGCGGTGCCCTCTCATAACCGCACCATGTCAAGCGGAGAATAGGTGCAAAGCGGCGCCCAGATGCAGATCCACTCTGGCTATGCCAGCCAGAATCCTGTGAACCATCCCATGGAGAGATTCTGCATGCATTTCACATGTGACTGTTTATCTCCCCAGATCTTGGGCCAGCATCAGGTCGTCTACCTCACGAGGCAGCTTATACTGTAACCAGGGATGGACATAACTGGTTCGCAAGTGCGCATTCACCATTAAAAACGATACGTGTGACAATCGATTGTTTTTATTATAATTGATTTTATGTGCATTTGCACTGCTATGACAAGAAAATACCTTGCGTTTTAACCTGTATACCGCAAATGAAGTAGAGTTAGCATATAAAGATTAAAATACATTATATTTTGTTTTCATATCAGTGCGAATGCACATAAAATAAGTACACATTTCTGCTTTTACAAACAATCAATTTTCGCACGTATCATTTTTAAAGGTGAATGTGTACTTGTATATCAGTCATGTCCATCCCTGCTTGTATTCGTGCTATAAGTCCATATTTAAAATCAAATCTGTGGTAAAATATAACATACTTCTTAGTTCTGTATAACAAACACAGTACACAGGCTATAAAATTAAAAAATAAAACAGAAACCCAGAGGATCCAGCCCTATTTAAATATGGACACCAATTTTCTAAGGAGTCACTCCGCTGTATGTGTTGTCATGCAGCCTTATCCTCAACATTATTTTAATGATGGGAAAAGACTTTAAATTGGTCTGATCCATGCAGCTTTTTCCCTAGGATAGTTCCTGGATAATGTAGAGGCAAACGCCAACAGAGCCTGTGTGTCTCTGCTCTTTCTCGATAAGGCTGACAAGACCTTCCACTCTGTATGCACTCTTGGTCCCAATCACAATTGAGTGTGAAGGAAAAAAAAACCAAAACCTTCTCCCAAGTAGGAGGAACAGAAAGTGGCATTGAGACTTAGTAACTGTTTTTGTGCTCAAATAAGCCTCCTGGGGATTCCTGCCTCAGCCAAACAGAACCTCGCCCATCGTTTCTGCTTAAATGTATTGTCACTCTTTCTATGTGATGCAGTGTTGTTACAGTGCAGAAGATGTAAGCTCAGTGGCTGAAAAGGGATGTCGGTTTGGTTGTATTGAACGACCTCCCAGTATTTTTCACTTAAGAGGGTTAATCCAGGCCCGTTGTGTACTATGCATCGGTAACACATGAAATTTTTACATTGCACCCATCCTTTCACACTCATTGTATTTCACGCCTTCTTGTGCCATGCTGTCATTCTATTTTGATATTTAATGTAATGGATATGATGATGGAAATGGACTGAGATGTTGACATACTAATTCAGTCAGTACTTCTCATTTTCTTTGTAAGAGTCTGGCTCAGAAACTTCGCTGTCACAAATGTAATGTATATTTTTTCTAGTGGTTAGTAAAAAACAAACCACATAGGAAATTTACAGTAAACCAGTTTCAGGGAAAAAAAACAACCAGTAGTGCTATCCTGGGCACTCTAAAGTTATGGAATTGGACAATCTGTCTCCGTCTTGCATGTACGTTTTGCTGAGAGGTCATTTAGATGCAATTTGCCATATTCTCCAGTCAGAGTGCATTGAATAACCCATTAAAGAGCAGGGGACATCTGTGGACAGATCCCACAGTGTTCACCTGCAGTCAGACACAGGACATTGCAAGACCTGGAGAAGACAAGATGGGCAGCAGGACAGTGTGAGGACAGTGTGCCATGCACTGTAAAAAAAAAGTCAGACATCTGTGTTTTTAACTTAACATTAGAGGCTGTGTATGGGGGGGGAAATCATAAGAAACGAACATTTATCTCAGACAGATCCTTTCCTTTGTTGAAAGATTTGTCTGAAGCCATTTGCAGCAGGCACGGCGCACAGGCATGTAACATATTCGCAGAGCAGAAGTTACACAATGTTCTTGAGTATTAAGCTTACAAGTAGCAATCGCTATCGCAAACGTCTCCGAAACAGAGGAGAATCAAACATGAAAGTTCAGGTAGTGGTCTGTGGACTCTATGCCCCAAAGGGTTTCCAAAGCAGTTAGAGCAGATTAGCAATTAAAATGCTCCTTATTATTCATATATTATCCCAGTATATTTCATATATTGTATGTATTATTCACTTGTTCCTATTCTACCTTGTTAAGTCTTGGATGACTTGATGAAAGCTGTCTACAGAAATCATCCGGAGACAAGTGAACTTATGTCCTCTCCTTCACTTCCCTGGCTGCATGGGTATAGTGCTTCTTGTTAAAGCTGGTATTTTATGCCAGCCATCATCCTGCACTGACAGCATATGGCACATTGGCGAGGGTGGTATTCGGTCTGTCTGGCATAAGCACAGATTGAGACGATCATATGGACTGAGGGATGATCTTTATGGGTCACCCTGCCCTCTCACCTTCGCTGTATGGAGGTGAGTCGCTGTTCTTTGTTCTTCTTACTATAGTTCCTGCTTCATAAATCTGTCATCAACAGAATAATTAACTTACTAGGCTGTTTGGGGCCCTGAAGCTGAAAACCACTAGCATTCCACACATTCTTAACCAATGAGTGACAGACCTTCCTGTGAACCCTGCCTTGACCCCCAGAAGGAGCATAAGCCCACTGAACCTTTGCCTACTACACTATCTCTGTGTTATTCACGTCGACTCTTGGGAGCTGGCAGAACCAGATGGGGCCAGAGGGGAAGCAATTGAAAATTGCATCCAAAACCCTTAGAGTGTTAATCATACCTGTCCCCCCCCACCTCACCACTTTCATCCATTTTTTAATGGCTTGCTTCCTTGTTGGTATGTAGTAGCACAATGAGGTCATTTTAGTGCTCCGGGCGGAAAGGGGGATGTTGTGGACTCAGACACTAGAACCCAAGAGTGGATAAATTGCCTGGGACAGTCATGGGGAGCTGGTGCTCAGGGGTCACAGGGTGTCCTGGTTTTCATTGTACTTTGTTTACTGGTCAATTGAAGATCTAACCTTATTTGATGTTCTAAGTGTAACTGAAGGGAACTCAGAAGTACCACAGCCCTCAAGGGCTGGAGTTCCCCATACCTGCAAGGGGCCGCATCCCCCCACTCCAGTTTTAATGACTCCATAAGCAGGACTAATGCCATAAAACAGAACATAAAACCCCCACTTTAATCTCGGCACTTCTCATCTGAAACGGTCTTGTGTGATCATTGCTCATTGGCTTAGTCTGAGACAAAGGTTTTACTCACATTTTTTATTGACGCCAGCAGACTGGTTTTAAATTTCCCTTTTTTAACTGCAATAATTATCGTGGGATTAATTAGAACCAAATGACCCAATAGGAAAAGAGGGAATGATGATGCTCCTGTTAGCAAATCACCTGGGCCAAGCTCTGCATGGCTGGATTTTAAGCAGATATAAATTACAAATGTCAGAACAAACTTCTAGGACTGCTATTGATCCATCACACAGACATCATTTATTCAATGGGCATATGCCATATTAAAGCACCAATGAGAAATGATTTTATTCCTCAGTGGTGAGATACATTTGAAATGTAATTTTAAAAATAATTTGGTGCAAGACAATAATTTTTGGCTGGGTGTCAATAATCCCAGATTCATGCCTGCTGCCAAGTCAATAAATCAGTGCCAAAAAGATGACTCATTGATAATGACCTGTCCTCGAAACACACAGTTCTGAAGGAAGGGCAACACTGAAATGGTTAAGAACTACAGACAGCATTTTATTGGCATCGTTTTAGTTGCATTTAGCTAGCTGAAAGCCGGAAATGATCGCAAAAAGGCAAAACACGGGTAACAAATGGACAAAGGTAAGTCACATAACATTTGAGTGATATGGAAAAATACATTAATATTTTGAAAATTGTGTTCTTCTTCTTATTATTATTCAAAATGATTGAAACGGCAGGTATTGCAATGGCATGTTTTTAGAGATGCCGCCGAAATAATGGTGGTGCTGAACTGTCGCTGCTCTCTCTCTTTGTGACAATATTGGATATGACTGCAAGGGGCATGTCTGCTCTTGTAATGTTGGATGACATATTCTGCATGCTGGGACAAGCTATTGTGCTGTTAGGGGAAGGCCTACACGAGCAGTGAATTGTATCAGTAACTACATTTATTCATCTGTCCTTTTTCAGCAGTCGCTTATCTAATTAGATGCTAGGTGATTCTAGGCATATCAGTCTGATATATTCATAAGGAAGTGACACAGTGGTTTCATGCCTCCTGGGCTGTGAGTGGGCTTTCTATATTCTCTCTGCATTCGTGCGGGGTTCCTCAGGGCACTCCGGTTCCTCCCTGTAATCCAACAACATGTTAACTGGTGTCTCTAAGTTTCCCATTGTGCATAACCTACAATGGGCCGGCCTCCAATGCAAGGCATCTCTTGCACTGGGTTTTCTGGGATCGGCTGCTAACGTAAATTAGGTTCCCAGTTTAAAAAGAACGTGGTATTTCTGTTTTGAATATAGTAACTGTGAGCTTCTTATGAAATGCCCTCCTTCTCTAGATACAGCATAGCTTTAAGGAAAAAAAATAAGCTGCTTACTTAAAAAAAAATGTTTTTGGCCAAATCAATGAAAAATATCTCAAAGGCTCACTGGGGCATTCAGAAATGGTACCAATTACTGTTTGATAGAAGGGATACACTAGCTGGTGACAGTCCAGAGGAAAGAGAGACTATGAAAGATCCATATTTTATAGGTTCTTTGTAGATATCTCAGTAGCAGCTATTCAACATTCAGTATTTCTGCTGTGTGCGAAAACTACAAAGCTAGAAAATTTCCCTTTAAAAATAAATCACAGCAGTTTTTTTTTTACTGGTGGACAACGGCTGTGCAGGTCCAGCCAACAGATCTGAACAAGAATGCAGAAGTAAGTGTATGTTTATGAGTGACGACTTACAGCCACTGACGTCTTTTTATTCCTACATTTATTAAATGTATTCCTATACTAGATGTGATTTGTATTTAATAGCATTAACGTGACATTAACACTACTTTTGTTTCTCAATACTCCAACAGTATAAGTGAGTATTTGTCTTGTACATAGAAAAAACAATCAGAAAAATCACAGATCACAGAGGAAAATACATAAACTGGAAACCTTTTTGGGTGGGGGGTGGTACCTAAAAAAATAAGGAGCACCTGATGTACAGCACTGAATGGCCAAAAACCAGGACCTGGGGTAACGAGAACAGACCACATGGCACTCTACCCTGGCTCTTATTTGGTGCCTGGGGGATTACTGCTATCCGCAGCCCTGGTTTAATCGGAATACCTTCTGGTCCCTTAGGGCTCCTTCAGCTTTAATTTCGACCAAACGGTTATCACTCCTAATGGTTCTGAGTCTCCCATTCCCTTGGCTAAATGTAAACTGTCAGCCAGCTATTGGACAAACTATCAATGGGGCCATTCTGATGATGTCACCGCTTGGGGTTTCTGCTGCAGAGACAGCACTGGGCAACAATCAGGCCTTCTTAAAGAGGCGGCAGGCTGAAATCCCAAGTTAAAGGGAAAGCGTTGATGTGCCCTTTTGCCATTGTGTCTCGTATACGAACAGCTCCTTATCTGAAGAGACAAGGCATCCTGAAAACATGAACAGTGCAGTGATTGGGAATGGGGAAAAAATGATGAACAGTGCAACTTTGCTTACCTATTTACTCTCAAACGATGACAAATAAAATGCTGGGAATAAACATAAATGTAATATCTAAATCTAAATAACAAATGTTTTTATTTATTATCAATGCACAGCCTTTTAATACACAGTAGAAAACAGTGTTTAAAGGACCACTGTACAATGATTAAGGTTACTGAGCGAGGAAATGAATGCATTTACTTAACCATTTTTCCTGTTTGGTATAAATGTCTGGGGGAAAAAGACAATTTAAATGTATTCATACCCTAGCCTGGGGGCTTTCAACCCTGGGGGGGTCCACAGAAAAATTGCAGGGGAACTGCGAAATCGTTTAGTAAAATTTTTAAAAATGCATCACTGATGCTGTCATGCACTCTACACAATGTGCGTCATTACCCAGCAGCACTGTCCATGGAGAAGCAAAAAGTAACAGGTAGTACCATGTACTGTTATATGAATTCAGACCATAAACAGCAGTTTACTATTATGAAGAAGATTGATTGAAATATGCCTCAGTCCTCTGGCTTCTGCTTGGAAACATAGGATCTCTATAATTTCAGGCTATTTTGGTATGGATAGCTGTTAGGTAATCAAAGTCCACACATTAGCTGTCACTTGGTAGAGCTTCACAGGCCACTCATTAGATTTATTTATTTAGCAGACTCTCTATTCCAAGGAGACATACCAGCAAGGCAGATAATACATCAGCATGCAGCTGTCAAGCAGCAAACATAGCTCCAGCTAGGTTTGGCTTCCAATGACCTTCCAATGATCTTGTTAGTTGAGTGCCATTGTTAGCTGTTGGTACACCTTCACATACTAGCTGTTAGCTGATGGTTGAGCTCCATATATTAGCTTTGTCATCTTGCAGGTCGAGGACCAGACTTTGGCATATGTCTCACGGCTCACTTTTAAAATCCTGTTCACGATTATTTGGACATTCATAAGACACATCTGGCACTCAGTACACAAGAGGTAGCCTGGGTCCAAGCAGCCAGAGGAGGTGAGACCAACTGATCAGACGTCTTGGTCCCTCTGTCTTGGTCCCTCCTCCTCTAGTTGCTTGGACCCACTTTCTGTACAATCTGATTAGTTATCTCTCTGAAACAATCATTTTTTTCTTCTGCCCTCAGAACATTTTTGTGTAAGTAAAACTCCCATAAGCTTCTAGTAATCTCTCACCATGGCATATTTTGGAGCAAAGAAATGTCCAAAAAACATGCCTGTCAAGACATCTAAGCTTGGTCAAAGCTAATAAAAATGCCTTTTACAGATGTGAGAGAAATGCTTGGCAGTCTTTGTGAATAAATCCCTTGTAGCAATTCTGTCATAACTGTGATGGCAAGGACCTTTCTGATGTCTGAGTAGGCTCATACAATTGCAGTTATTATAAAACGTCCCAGGGTGTTCTTTGTAGGATATATCAGCAGCAGACCATAAATTCTTTCCATGCAAAACATCTCTGTATTGTGGAGAGTCTGTCCCTGTCAATGGCATATTCCATAGATCAAATTCCTAAAATGCACTTTAGCAAAATGGGACATCAAACCTTCAGTTCAGCTCCGATACAAAAAATACCACAGTGATAAAAAAGAGAGACATCAAACAGGCAGATTTATGACACCTGCTTTTAAAACATTCTTACCGCATCATAATGTCCATAAAATGGCAAAAGGCCTCAGTTACAGTAGGGAAATAAGCACAAGGTACATCAACAAGGCTTTGGTTAGTGATTACAAACAGCTCTTTTGTAAATGCAGGGCAGGGTGATACATGACCATCATCAGGAAAAACAGACATATATAATCACTGCAAAACTCATTACACCTACAACTAAATTAAGCTGCCTCTACGTGATCCAGAGTGTGCATTTGTTTTCAAACATAACCCGAAGAAAACTACTTGTAGGGATGCAGAGGAATCCTACAAGAGAAAGGATAAGCTTGCATCACCAGTTTTTATTACTGCTGTTACAAAGGAATATGGGGCCCCTTGGGCGTACACTCTTACTGTGCCCAAAGCATGTAACTGGGGCACAAATAAAGCAAGTGTCAGTTCAGCAGAAACATGAGTGAGACTGTCCTGAAAATGAATGTTACAGACAAATGACTTCAAAATGATAGATCACCACATCATCCATCAAGCACTGAAAACTGAGTCTGTGTATTAAATGTACTTATCTGAGAAATGGTGCTGCAATAATTACTGTGAAACCTTTATCGTCGTAAGATTTTGTTGCAGGCATCTGATTTAGGAAGGACGATTTTTTGAAGATAATATAATCAAAAGCGTAAACCCGAAAGACACTATAAAAACACAAATCTGATCATAAAAGAAAAATAAACAATGATGAACCAACATTATAGTTAATAACTTTATAGGTTAGGAAGACAACTTGCTCGAACCAACACCACATCTGTACAAAATTAATGTTAAATATACTTTGCTTTACCGATCCTGCTGAATTTTTACATTTGGACCACTATATTCACACAACTAAACACAACTGCTTTGAGTAGTATGTTAAATAACGGGCGCTAATACAATCTATTGACTGGTTAATGTTCTATTCATTTGCAAAATCTTTCTGGCACCAATTATCATTTCATGTAAGAAATACTGTTGAAATAAAGAATTATTAAGGTAGTAAGAGGCATCGAGACGATCCTTAAGGTAAACATGTCCCTTTCACCGCGAACTTCTTACGTGGTGATTGCCAATGTCAAAGCACTCGGGGGCCGAAGCGACAGCTGGCGGGTTGAACCGAGCATAGTGGCAGACACTCAGCGGCACCTGTTACGCTCCGGAGAGGTGCGCCGGATCTCCTGGCAGCCGGAACAGACCGAGACCGTCAGCGCGAGCATCTGCCGCACGACCCGGACCCCGGCGCGACATCACGCACGCGGTAGGGCTCGCGCTCCCACTGCTGTGACGGATCATCGGTGTCGTGAAATGAAGGATCTCTTTCAGGATAATTGCGGGTCAGTGGAATTTCCATGAAAATTAATTAATGAGCGAGTTCGTATTGGAAATTACCACAGTCGATCTATTAGTTTATTGTTTTAAATATAATTAAAGTTAAAATGTTTCATTTTGATTTCATTTATTTTATTTCAAAAGCGAAGCAGAATACGTGCATAACTGTCTGACCGTATGAAAATGAGACGCCGTACATGAAACTATAAGCTAAACGATTAAAATGGTCATATTTACTTACCTCAGTAAACCCGCTATTTCCCATGCGAAGAATCCCCAGACAGCTACAGAATGCAGCTTTTCCCAACTCATCTCAAGACTCTAGTAGTGAAGAAGCATAGCCACCACAAAAACAGTCTGCTCTTTAACAACACTTCTGGATTTGTGACTTCAGAACCCAGGACAGCGCCACAACTGTTCTGCCCTCAGTCCAGTAAGAGGCGCTTCGGGTGACCGCAAAACCACAGCGGCAGGCATATTCCACGCAGCCTAAGTGTTTCGGAAGTAACGGCTAGGTAACAGCGGCGGTGGAATAACGTTCAAACAAGTGAAACGAAGGGCACGGCGACGGAGCGCATCAGTTACCCCAGCGCGCTTAGCTGTGGCCACAGATCCCGCCCAGCAGCGCGCGCCAGACTGACATCGCGTGCCTCCCCTCGCTCTATAAATACAGCATGGGGCGCGCGAAGCGCTCGCGCGGAGGTCTCGCTGTCGTTTGAAACGTCCGCGTGCTAAATAGTTACGAGTTTGTTTTTTCCCTGTCAAAAAACGACGACATTGTTAGTGATTAACAATTAGGCTTTAGCTTACATGTTGTGTTTGGGTATTAAATAGAAAAATTGAATTTTGAAAATAAGGTTCATTGCAGTCAATTTGAACAGGTTTCCATTTGAAATGACTTCTAGTTGGAGCGTCACTGCTACTGTTTTGCTTGATAATGAGTACAATTCCAGAGCCTGCAGAAATGATAGAATTCAGATAATAAGAAAATGGCATGAATATGAGCTACTAAAAGCCCCGTGCAAGATCCTCAGAACTGTTTGATGGCAGGTGCTGTGATTTGCAGACGGTGGGTGGGCTGATGGGAAAGATGGGATCTGACTCCCGCAGCCTCCGAGTACAGTACAGCTCTGGCGAGTTGTTTGTGGGAGTCCTTGCAGCTCCCTTGATGCATCACGCCTTTCACTCAAGCGTGGATGTTTATGTAAAACAGTGTGTACCTGAGACATAAATTTGCCCACGCACAGTGACCCTTTACCTAAGTTCAGTGTCTGGATGCCAATAAACGACTATTTCTCAATTGATGGGTGGTGACAGGACGTTCTAAATTCAAAGAGATGCTTTATGTGTATTATAGAAGATAAGATGGAAGAGGACATTATCAAATAGAAAAGATGATATTTAGTGGCCTTTATTTGAATTAAAAGCAGTCGTTGGTTATTTCTATGCCATTGTTCAAACTGATTTGTGTTCCCTAATGATTACTGATATACACTGTATATTGCTTGGACTTAATGGGCGTGCTTGGTGGGAGGGAATATGAAGAGTTCAGGGGGGAGGGGGAGCAGTTTCTGACTCCCATTTTAAATCAACTCCTCCAATTATAACAGCCCGTTCAGTCATGCGTCACAAGAGCCCCAGTATCCTCCCCGTGTTTGGAATTGATTCTTTCCAGCTGTGATAGATTTACAGCTGGTGGAGACTTCATTCCCTTGGACAGACGTGTTTTAAAGGCCCATCTGAAACCCCACCCCTCATGTGAAGGGCGAGGGTCCATCGTCTAACATTGTATGGACGCTTCAATAAAATAATTAAAAGCTAAGCCAGAGCAAAAATCCATGCCTCACACTCGCCATTATGCATCACTGGGTTTCAGTGTCCTTGGGTTGCACATCAACTTATTAGTCTGTGTGAATAGTATCATTCATTTTTAAGAAACAACTTGTTTTCTTGTATAGCACTGTGGGGCGATTCATTGTTATCCCCAGTGCAAGACCTTGATCTTATTAGATCTTAAAATCTGAGTTCCGGACTTGTGTACATCAAACAAACTTGAAACATCTCCTCCATTCAGCTTCTGCCTCTGGGAGGCACTTGCCCAAAAATGGAGATTTCCATGTGATGAAGTCATAAACTAATTCTGCTTCTGTCCTCCGTACCGGGAAGTGCGCATCCGTGTTTGTGTAAAGATAAAAGGGATTCCCCACTATACCATGTTTGACAGGATTGTCAGCCCTCACACAATAGCATAGGGCCCCTAGGGCATTAGAGCTGTCAGACCACAGGTCCAGCATTATCATTTCTACAGGAGTAACAGTGGCTGTAAGTGCAGTGCACGCTACAGGCCCACAGACGGGATTAGATTTACAGTAAGTGTCATGCTGAAAGGTGAATGCCCCAGTTTAGTGGTGTCTCATAATTAATCTCCCCTTGTGCTCTGCATACTAAAGAGCAGTTTATTAGGGGACGTCAGAGCTACAGCCGGATGGAGTGGAAGAGGTCAGAGCTCTTCTCAGAAGAACGTCTCAGCCTGCATGGTGAAGCCCCCAGCTGCCCCTGCTGGATTCTGACAGCATGTGGGCATCATCGTCCAAGGAGGCCCCAGATCAGGTGATAACCAAGGTGATGTTCAAAACCGTCGGCTGCAGCTTTGGTAAAAAGATAGCTGCCTGACTATTTCTGATATTCTTTGACGGGCCATGCGCTGCCAAATTAAGGTGTCTCTCTTCCATCTCTCCCGCCGTGAATGGCGTGCTGCAGGGAACGCATGCCTTTTCCCATGCATGCGTGTGTGACAGATCCGTCGCTGCTCCACGGGCGCTTGCAGCATGGGTGTCACTCTGCGGCTCCTTATTCTCGCATGTCTTTCTGTGAAAAGGCCGAAAATTGAATATGTTCCCTGCAGCACAAAGGTATGACACCTCTGGCACTTTTCAGGCTAGACTCTAGTCCGAGCAGATGTAATGTTTTCTTCTCCTGTGGTTATTCGTGCGACGTTTATTGGTCTATTTTGGAGTATCCTATTTTCATCTGGTCCAATTCGCTGCCGTTCAATGAATTTGTCTGGAGCACTGGTTTTCCCGTCTAATGCGTCCGCTGTGGATACAGCCAGGCTGAAGGCCTCACTAGGAGATGAAAACTCGCCTGGATTACAGACATGGCTGATCACATACAGAGACACACTCAAGTCAAGTCATGTCAAAGGGCTTTACTGCCATATCACCCATTTACGTGGGGGGGGGTTTCCCTATGCAGGCAGCTCCGAGGTTATGCATGAGATCCATTCCCTAAGTGTGCCTCTAGGGGTGTACTCGCACAAGGTGATCCAAACCGTGCCCAAGCACGTTCGACCCCCAAAGTCCAGGTCGTTTAACTAGTCTGGCTGCAAAACTGTGCTCTGGCCTAGAATATTAAGTGCAATGTGGGCACAGACCAGCAGGGGGGAGGGGGGGGGCAGTTGTGCTCAGGCACGATACAGGGCAACCAGGCCAAATGAGACAAGTCCGAGAAATAATACAAGGCATAATAATGAGAATTATTATAGTAATAATAAAAGTAGCTACATAAATTATTGGACTATACCTTTAGCAAAAGTACTGCTGAAGCCGTGCAATGTTTTCACAAGTGTCGTAAGCACGTTCTTAACCCAGGGAGTGCCTGTGCTAAAAGTGCAAAACACAGAAGAGTGTGAATCAGGGGACTTGGGGATTAATAAGGTATCAGTTATTATTATTATTATATACATAACACAAGGGTTTATTTACATAGTGCAATGTGAGTAATACAGCAGCAGCATAATGGACTTCTGAAAACACACACACGTTTTCCTTTAAAGGAGCACCCATAATTTCCCAATATAGTTATGTGAACTCATGCCGTAAAGTCCAAACCTTTGTGTACCCCTGCATCAACCTGCCGCCTATGATATCAGGACATCGCTGTTCACACAGACTTCACACACTCACACGTGTGATCCACCGGCAAGCCGTCCACACTTACCAAAGCATTCAGGCACACATTTGGACGCCTTCCTCTGACGAGCCCATGTCACCTGCAGGCCCCGCCCCCCGCCTGTTGTGTGAGATTACGCCACGGCTCCGGTTGAGGGATGGTGCCGTCTGTCGGTACACGCAGCAGCCTACAAATCTCAGCTGTGAAAATCCTGGCTGACTTTAGGCTTTGTTGACACGCAAAACATTTTCAGTCCCCTGAGAACTACTAGTCCTGCTTGCCAGATGGCACCAGACTTACCTAAACCACAGCCTGAACTCGAATGCGTATATTACGTGCGATACTGTCACTGCCTGGCTTCCATCTGACACAGCCTTCTCTGCCCTAGTGGTGCGTTCTGTGGCACAGTACAGCAAGGCACAGCACCTCACCACACAGCACAGCAAGGCACAGCACCTCACCACACAGCACAGCAAGGCACAGCACCTCACCACACAGCACAGCAAGGCACAGCAC